>PVKA01006776.1:32070-81696 GCA_004027165.1 Ctenomys sociabilis | reverse complement strand
AATAGCTAGCAGAGCCACTGAAGAATTAAGCTCTATTAAACTTACTTTTGGGTGTAAGATTGCTGAAGGAATGCTTCTTTGGTGTGATGTAATTCCCTCATTTTATAGGTTCAGAACAGGAGAGTCAATGCACGTGCTTTGGGGAAAGGGCTGAAACATTCCCATCCATATGGAAATCATATGGGGATAGGCCAGCAGGGAAAGCAACAAAGCAAGGGAAGAAAGAGTGAGAAAGTCAGTCAGTGGTAAGGATGAAAAAGGGGACAGAGAAATAAGAAGATGGACAAAAAGAGAGGAAGGAGCCAGGAAGAGAGAGTGCATTGATGCCACGCATCCTCGTTCTATGTGTAAAACTAGGGCGATGCTTTAGTCTTCTAAAATAATTAGTGCAGCCACTGTTCACAGAAATGAGGAGATCCAAACCCAGGATATTACGTGATTTGGTAAAGATCATATAAACCATTAAGGGGAAGAATCAAAGTTTTAATCCAGCTTTTGACTACAAGGACAGTATTCTGTCTCCCATACTGTGTGGAAAGCAAAACCAGGAGATTGTGTGTTTTGTTGCCAGTTTCCTGGGTAGCCACAGCAGACACCACAGTCAATCACAGCATTTGTTTTGCATCATTGAACCCAAGTACGATCTCAGTCTTCATCAAAACCACATTCCTGGGGTGTGCCATCTCCCTATCAGATTTCACATTTAGTATTAGACTTGCTTGTCATTGTATCCAAAATTAACCTATTTCAGGCCTCAAGGAAATTGATCTCTAGGCACTATTTCATTTGAAAATCATGAACACCCTGATTATGCATACTGATGAAAAGAAGAATCAGAAAACTGTAGCGTTGAACATCGTTGGATGCTATATACATAGAATATAAAAAGATGATAGGAGGCAAATTTTGGTGGTGGGAGGAACTGCTTGCCAATAATAATATAATAAAACAAAATATTAGTAGCTGCTATTATTTATTGAATGATTACAATATGCCAAAGACTTCAGTTGGTGTGGTAAATGCATTCCTTTTCCTCCTACTATAACTTAGGAGGCTTACAGTTGAAAAAACTGAAGTTGAGTGAGATTAAAAGTTTTCTGTAGATACCCAGCCAGTTAGAACTAATTGAGAGTCAGAAGTAAGATTCTAAGAGGTGGCACCAGGAAAGAGTGGGAACTGGAATTCCCAGCCATTTTCTGGAGCTTGAGACTTCTGCTGTACTTTCACCAGGTGCAGGTTATGAAGAAATTGATCCTTCTAGATACTTTTGGTACATATTCCTGTTGGTCTTCTCCCCTCCATCGCTTCTCATAAAGTGCCGGGTACTTATGGGACAGGGTGGAGATCCTCTTACTGGCATCTTTACAGTTTATTCAGAAGTTAGTCACTACTTCATTTCATCCCTGGCCACTCCCTGCCCTGCTGTCATAAGCAAAGAGGCTGGTAACCGGGCTCAATGGGGAGGAAGTTATCTCATACAGGAAGTGAGTGGGCTATGGTACCCCAGCACCAACAGCAGAGAGCTTCTTTTTTTCCCTTCCCTCCTCCTCCATGACACAAGCCAAAGGGATGGACACCAGGCATCCCTTCAGTCAAGGTCCTTTGCCTTTAAGTGGATTCTCCTATTAACTCTGTGAAGAATTTGGCAATACCCCAAGTTGTCATACAGTGTGAGCAAGCTGAATCTTGCAAAGGGCCAGAATTCAAACTTATTTCTGATGGATTCTCTGTGGGGTCTCCACAAAGATAACTTGGGACTTAGCACCAGTGAGTGAAAGGGGAACAAATCCCCAGAGATCACGAAAGCCAATGTGTTTCAGTGAAACAGCTGGGAGCTTAGAACCAATTCTAGGTATGACTTCATTTTATTTTCTTGATTCTATTTCTCCTTTCCTGTTTGCTTGTGGCATTTTGAATCAAATGCATGTACACAAACCAGCATAAAGCCTTTCTTCCACTTCCCGCCTTAAACAGGTCTATTGTAAAATTCCAAAGTCTTTACTTCTTCTAAAATCCCAATGTTTAATAGAGATACATGTGAGGCAGAGACTTGGTTGACATGAATGTCAGTTTGGGAGAATAAACATTTATAAGCTCTTCCTTTTTTTGTTGAAGCTGCAGGTAGCTTTATAGAGTGCCATAGGGGCCCACGAGTATATCTGTACCTGTCCTGGGTAAGTTCCTATATTTTTTAAGTGAAATGATCACAACAGATGCTCTTCTCTTGGCTGGAACACACATGCTTCTGAACAGGCAATTATAAAAGTGAGCAACTCAAGCCGGGCATGGTGGTGCATGCCTGTAATCCCAGCACTCAGGAGGCTGAGGCAGGAGGATTGTTGAGTTCGAGACCAGCCTGAGCTACAAAGTGAGCTTAAGGCCAGCCTGAACTGCATAGTGAGACCCTGTCTCAAAAAGACAGAAAAAAAAAAAAAAAAAAAAAAAAAAAAAAAAAAAAAAAAAAAAAAAAAAAAAAAAAAAAAAAAAAAAAAAACAAATAAAAGTGAGCAACTCATGCGGCTGTCTAATGTCCAGCTTGTGGGCAGGGGGTGAACACCATCAGCATCACCCAGTGCTTTGTTAAAAATGCAGACTTTCAGACCCCATCCCAGACATCCTGACTCAGACCAGGCGATCCATGTGCACATTATAGTTTCAGACATGTTAATGCAGATGGCTTTTTCTTTTACCATCTCTTAGCCTTGAGTGAAGGTTTCCATTTAAAATTAAGTTATAAGCCTATCAGGGAGCTACCTGCAGTAGTACAGCATCACAGAGGTCAGGCAATGACCACACTGCTTTCCAAAGGTTTGCAGAGTGAGATGAACTCCCAACTTCCACTGCTGTTTTTATTTTCTACAGTACAGACTACTGATCAAGTGTTTCTTGAGCAAAGGAGGCCTTCCTAAAGGTAAAAAAAAAAATGCCATCACTCCAGGAACGTGGGTCAAGCAGGTGCTGTTGTTATTACTGACAAAGTTCTCTAACGTTGGTGAAAAGGAAATAGTTTTTGGTTTAGATTGTGAGCATGATCTTAGCTGTTCCATAAGCCATCAAAGGCTACAGAAGGAAACGAAGAAGACTAGCCTTTGTAGTGAGTGAGGGGCAGGTAGGTAGGGGAAGAAGGGAATCTAGAAGGCACAGTTCAAATGCTAGAGCTTTACAGTAGGCAAGCAGTACAGAGAGGGTTGCAGGGAGAGAGAACTGAGACTAGATCCTCTGGGATTTCAGTAACTTCCATGTCTAGTAGCAGTGTTGTACTGAAACTCTAGCTTTCCAGTCTTCATTAGTAATGAGCCCTGCTCAGAGCATTCCCATGAGAGTAAACCTTAATCCAATGACTGGCATCTCTATAAGAGGGAAAGTTAGACACAGAGGCCCACAGAAATGTGTGAGTATAAATTGGGAAAAAAATTAGCCAGCTGTCAGACAAAGGACTTCTGTCCTTTGAACATATAAAGAATTTTGAAAAATCAGGCCTCCAAAATCCAAGGCCCCAATCAATAAATGAGCATCTGAGAGGAATATATACTTCTCACATGAAGAAAGGACAAATAAATATATGAAAAGATGTTCAACGTCATTAGCCAGTCAAGGTAAACAAGTTGAAACACACTGAAATTCTGTCTCAGTCTAGAAAGAATGGCTATCATTGAGAAATCAACCAATAAATGCCGGAGGGCTGTGAGAGAAAGAAACTCTTCTCCACTGTTGGTGGGAGTGTAGACTGCGGAAATTAGTGCAGCTGTTCCACAGCAAACTACGATCGGAGTTCCCATTCAGCCCGACTATTTCCCTACTGGAATTTGTCCAGAACTGAAAACATCACACCACAGCAATATATGTGCACCCATGTTCATAGCAGCACAATTTATCATAGCCAAGTCTTGGAAATAGCCCAAATGCTCATCAACTTGGAAAATGAATAAAAAAGATGTGGTATTTGTACACAGTGGAGTATTACTCAGCTATAAGGAAAAGTAAACTCAAGACTTTTATCAGTAAATGGATGCAAGTTGAGATCACACTCTTTTTTTCTTTGTGGTACTAGGGATAGAACTCAGGACCCTGCGTTTGCCAGTCAAACACTTATTGTACTGAGCTGTCTCCCCAGGCCCTAGAGATCACACTATTAAATGAAATAAACCAAACCCACATGTACAAACATCATATGGTCTCCCTAATATAAGGACCTGAAAGAGGAAATAAAATCCAAAAGGTACAATAGATAATTGTGAAAAGGATAAGAAACTGCTGAAAAGAAAAGAACAACTGGTATGAGGGAAAGGAGAAAAGAAAGAAGAAAAGAATGTTTTCCCTTTCAAATTAAGTTATAAGCCTATCAGGGAGCTACCTGCAGTAGAACAGCATCACAGAGGTCAGGCAATGACCACACAGCTTTCCAAAGGTTTGCAGAGTGAGATGAACTGCCAACTTCCTTCTTTGTTTCTTCCATAAATAAAGAAGAAAATATTTATATGATTATCTTAGGTAATATATACATATATATATATTACCTAAGATAATATACATATATATTACCTAAGATAATCATACTACTAATTTCTATTGGCTTATTGAAAGGAACAATTAATGCTTATTTTTTGACCAATTTTACATGCTTATATCTGGTAACCTAAACAATTGCTTTGAAAACAACAATATGCAGTAGAACAACCATTGTTGAATTTGTATCTTCTTGGTTTTTTTGAAATTATTGTATCATTTCTAATATTTTAAAAATTCTGTCTTATTTTCTTTGAAGGAAAAAAAAGATATGGGCACAGCCACAGCCATGTGAACCCAATCCAAACTGAGGTGCCCCAGGGATCACTGGCCCCCACCAGGAACAAAGAAAATATAAGGAAAGAGAGCATTCCTTAGAGATTTGAGCCAAAGCGGTTTTGAACTTCTGACCTCCAGAACTTTGAAAAAATAAATTTGTGTTGTTCCATAACACTCATTTTGTGACAGTTTATTATGCTGGCCCTGGTAAATAAATTCCAGCTCCAAAAGCACACTGGATCCTTACATTTCTAGCAAGTGATGGCCAGGGCTCAAATGTCTGTATTTTGGGAGGAGTGAAAGGAAGTGTTTAATGGATCTCCATTCCCATCCCTAGAGCTCAGAAAGTCACCACCCTCACAGCTCAGCTGTGTGGCTCACTATGATACATGAGCAGACATTTAATTTAACAAAATCTTGCGTCCAGTCTCTCTTATTCATCCCTCTACACTTCTCTTATCACATGCACTTCATAAGGCAATTGATTAAAGGAAATAAACAAGCCCAGTCTCAGAAGCTTTGGTCATGTCTTATAGACCAGAGGAAAAAGTTTTTGTTCTCTAGCAATTTCTCCTGTTCATGATTTTGAAATGGCTGAATTCATTCTGTTGTGCATTTGCATAAGTCACTTCATCATTTTTTCATTCAGGCTCTGCAAAACACCCAGCGCTCTCCATACATGACTCACAGGAAGAAGAAGAAGGGGCCCCCATGGTTAGGGTGCCTCCAACAGCTCCCACACCCTCCCTAACCTAACAGCCTTTCCTTCTCTCTCCTGAGCTGTGCTTCGCTGGCTGCTGGGCAAAACTCAGTCTTGTTGCAAATTCGGCGCCTGGCTGCATGTGTGTAATTGGGTTGGATTTACATTAAGAAGGTTCCCTGTGGTGAAAACCACACTGCTATTTCCAATCTGAAGCTGCATAAAACATTTAATTTTCTAAGTATCCGTCAGCTGTTAGCACTGTGAAAAATGCAGACTGCCTGGATGGATAGGAGACTCCCACACAGTCCCATAAAGCCCCTGATTATTTGTGCTAACAGAGGGGATAATATTGTATGGTGACGGATAATGAAGTGTTATCCATCTAAGTATCCACTTCATTCGGCAAACACATCTGAGGATCTGGTATGTTCCAGGCAAAGTTCTGAGTATTTAAGCAGATCACGCAAATCCTAAGTGAAATCTCTTCAAACCACTTTTAGTTGCATATTCCAACCCAAGGGCCACACACTTTTTAGTAAAAGTCCAGATACTATGTATTTTAAGTTACATGGTCTGTGATACATATGTGTATTTGGTTGTTACAGGATCTCACTATGCAGCTCGGACTCTTGGTGGTTGTCCTGCTTTCAGCCTCCTCAGCACTGGAATTATAGGTGTACGAGACTACTTCTGCCCAGACTCTGTGGCCTGCTAAACTTGCCCTGGGGGTGGGGCCAGCATGGCATGTGGTGCCCAGGATCTAACCACAGTCCCTGTGCCTGCCTAAGCTTGCCTACGCAGGTACTTTAGTTCGCTGAGCTATATCACTGGCCCGATCTGTGAGATATTTGGTGCTCTTTCTCAGTGGTCTGGATGTGGCCATTGACAATATGCTTATCAATATGTGTAGCTGTGTTCTAGGACATTATTTACAAAACATCAGGTGACAGATCACCCCAGCTTGTGAGCCATAGCTTGCTGACCCTTAACCAACACATCTGACTTATCCCTGCCCAGCCCGATACCTTGCTCCTTGGACCCTCCCTCGTGGTCCTTGCAATCATTCTCCCAGCCATTAGTCCACTCTAGGTATAATAATCATCTTTCAGCTCCAAGAAGCATCACAATTCCCCCTGCCTCAGGATCCTTGCCTGTCCTACTCCCTTGCCTGAAGAAATTCTCTCCCCTTGGCTTTTAGAAGAGACCTTCTTCATCCTCTATGTCTTCTTTGTCTTCCTTCATGCCTTGTGTGATATCACCAAGAGGCTTTTTACTTTTTGAGGTAGGAGCTCCTTCTGCAGCCTAGGCTGTCCTTGAATTAGTAAGCCCCCTGCCTCAGCCTCCTGATTCTTCAGATTACAGATCTGTGCCATTAGGCCCAGCAAATAGAGGCTTTAGATTTTCTTTTTCCATCTAAGGTGGCTTCCCTCAGTTTCTCCTCACAGCCTGTGAGTCTGTATCCTTAGGAAGACACTTTTTAAACATTGACTTTCTTATTGTGCTTAGACCCTGATCTGCCAGGTTTTGCTCCCTTTCTCCCTGCCTCACTTGTGTTTAGATCTCGAGAAGGTAAGGGCCACTCCGTACACTCTGCTCTTCTATTCCCACTCTCACTTGTAATCTCTCACTTGATTTAAAAAGTAAATATTTAACACCACTCAATAAGTCATTATCTTATTGATAGGAGATGGCCCCTGACTTCAGAGATCTTAGCATGGAGCTGAGGATTCCCACAGATAAGGAATCACCACACGCAGTGGGAGGAAGGCTGTGGCAGCTGTCTAAACAGCAGAGGGTGGAGGAAGCACTGAGTACTGAACAGGTGCTGCGGGGAAAGGAAAAAAAAAACAGCGGTACACAAGAGCAGCCATCCTGCACTGGGAGGCAGTCGAGGCAGGTCAGTGGCCCACGTTCCTCCAGTGCAGAGACCAAAACAGAGGAAGGGACGAGGGCATGAAACTTAGGGCACGTGAACTGGTTTCAGCTACTCTTTCAATGATTTTTGCACTCTCCTCAAAGCAACCTTGCCACACAAATGACGCTGTTGTTTCTGTTTTGTTTCTGTAGAACTGGGGTTCAGAGAAGGTGAGTGAGTGGGCCAAGGTCACACAGCTAATACATCAGGATTCAAATCTAAGGCTGGATTTCACTGTTTTCCCTTTCACTGCTTTTAAGATGGCAAGAGCCTTGGGGTTGTTGCTTGCCTCCCTCTGTTCACAGACCCAGCGTGCCTGCCTATCGGTACCCTGGACTTCTGGAACCCCTCACCAGCTGAATGTATTGGATCTCATGTAATCCTCCCAACACCTAACCCAGGACTAATCCACTGCCCACTGGGCAGAAGGATTAACTGTGACTCCCAGGACTGTGGCCGTTCTCATCCAGCCACCCAAAGTGAAACTGGGGGTCCGTGGCTCTGTGACTCCCACCGGGCCATGTGGTGTCTGCACAAACTGCTCAGCACCCTGGAGGACGCTGGGCTTCCAGCTGGGTGGGGCCAGGGCTCAGGAAAAGTGTGAGGGTGCTGGCTCACCTGTTCTCTCTGGGGTGTGACAGTCCCACCCCAGCTGGGACTCAAAGGAGAAAGGAGAGTGAGTGCTTAAGCAGGAACCCTGAATTGCCCAAGGAGAAGCTATTAGCTATATGAAGAAATTTTTAGCCCTTTCTACTGGGGAGAAAAGTGCTTACTGCTTTTCCCTGGCTTTTTTCACCCTCAAGTGTTCATATAAACCTTCTGGGCAATGGAGACGGAAGCTGCTGCCTCTGGAAGCCAGCCGGCCTCCTTCCCCCTAGGGGGATCGGGAGTGATTTGATTCTGCCAGCTAACGTTGTTGGAGGCAGGCTTCATCTCCCCCAGCACTCATCAGAGCTGCTAATAGGCCCTTCAGAGCTCATAAAGAGATGACCAGATCTTGGGCCGGGGGGCTCCCGCTCATTTATCTTCCACAGGCCCGATCAGATCTGATTTTGTACACTGACTGCTCGAGCCCCAGTGTGGTCTGGCCCACTTCTCAGACACCTGCTCAGCATAGCTGAGCCAGAGGACCCCTAGGAGGGCCTGGGATCCTTTGCCCAGTGAGAGCCTCACTCTTCTGACGTGGCAGACAGACGCTTACCTGCCAGCCGTATCGATCTCTGGATGAGAAAATAAAAGCAATTAGGTTTGAAAAGGAACAGAGAAGCCACTAATGGGAGTGTCAGTTACCACTTTGGGTCGTCTGCTCAGGGCACGTGCTGGGAGAGCGTGCCTACACGCATGGGCCCTTCGCTGTCTATAACTCCTGCATCCGTCAGTTTGTAAGCTTATGCATGGACAAGAATGTAAAACAAACATGATGTCACAGATAGAACCAGACACCTCCCACTCCCACCGCAAGCACACTTACCAAACCTGTCTTAGCACCTTTTCAAGAACTAATAAAGTCTGCAGCCTGGTAGACAAATTATTTTTAGTGAAAAGTTGGGCTCATCTTTTTCATACATATCTCTTATTCATCTAATTAGAAGAGACAGTCTGTGCAACAATTAGCATAGGGGTTTTCATCAAATATATTTAACCCATATGTTCTTCAATTAAGTAAAACAGTAAAAGGGAGGATAATAATAAACACTGGCATTGGAGCTCTTACAGTGTAGTAAGTGTAAGGAAATCTTTTTGTATTCATAAAACCTCTACTAGGCATAAAGCAATAATGGTTCCCTTTTACAGATGTCAGAAGTGAGGCTTGAAGAATACTGTTTTGTAACAATACATAACAAATTATTGTACAAATTTATAACGTAAAAAACATTCATTTCAGCAAGTATACAAATTTGAAGGTCAGGAATTTGGAAAGAGCACAACAGAGATGCTGTCAGGCCTCAGAAAAATTGAGAAATTTTCTATTTACATAAATCCCTTCCTTGACTCTGTGAAGAGATTTTTGGCCCCAGAGTTGAAGATGTCTGCAGTGGCCAAGAACCAGCCAGTTGGCTAATGAATTTTGTGACTCATTTTACTAACATGAAGGGAAGCTATAAGTATGAGGCTGGAATTTGCTGAGCCCTTATCTGCCTTTACAGAGTGGGGTTTGATCCTAAGTGCTGAATCCACCTTAGGGCTTGTCATAGGAATAAAAGGTCATGCCTGAAGGCTGCACTGGGCTCAGACTTTGCATTTTGCCTACAAAACTGATGAAGGCTTTGGTAATGATAAGCTCTGGAAATTCTCTTATAGGAATAAAGCTACAGGGAGTGACTTCTAAGAACACTCCATAGACTGTGTCTGTGTGTGAGAGAGAAAGAGAGAGAGAGAGAGAGAGAGAGAGAGAGAGAGAGAGAGAGAGAGAGAGAGAGAGAGAGAGACAGAGACAAAGAAACAGAGACAGTGACAGAGAAACAGAGACAGACAGAGACAGAGATGTGCAGACAGGTTCATGGGAAGAGCTTGTACTTGTCCAAGTTTTGGGCAAACTGCCATGGTTTAGCCTTTCATCAGTATCTGCAACAACAGAGACACAACCGATCAGACTTGTTCTGACCAGCCTTGCTGTGGTGGGGCAGGGAGGCTGCCTACCTCAAGAGGCAGGTTTCTCTACTGGTCCTGCAGGTGGCTTCCCTAGTCTAGTAGCTTCAGGGTAGTTCTAGGAAGAAGCACTTTACAGGGCTCCCTCCAGGGCTCTGAAGACAAAGACAAAGCATGTTTGGTGAACTGTGCAGGTAGAACTGGATTGCTCTGACAGGTGAGGCTGATTTTTCCTTAGATAAGCAATGCATTCCCTTCGTTGGTGTTTGGGTGGTGTGGAACGAGGTCTCCTCCACTGAGATGAGGAGCAGGTTTCTTCTAGAGCAACATCAGCTAAGCCCAACCTCAAGGGCTTACAAAGAACCTGGCACTGTACTGAGAATTTGTCTTGGAGATTGTTCTCATAGCAGCAGAACTCAGTATCAAGATTCTGGTGCAAGTAGCTTATTTGAGAAGTTTAACTCAGATCAGCAGGCAAGAGAAAGATGGAAGGACATGAGGATAGATGGCAGAAATGAGTGTGGTATTAAGTTCTATTGAGACTGAACTCCTGTGGGGAAGCTCTGGAATACTGTGACATGCACCTCCTTTGGCCACATCCCATCTGAGGAGCGAGAGGCAGAGGAAGGTTTCCACCAGGTGTCACCACTTGGAGCTGGCTCCTGGTATAATTTCTCAGTATTTTTTATCTTATGTGTCACACACACACACACACACACACACACACACACACACACACACACACAGAGCCACAGACACATACAGGCAAGGAAGGCAGAATACTGCAGCTTTGGCTAAAATTTAAAGGCAAACAGACTGGCCTTAGGCATACTGATGTAGCCATATAAGGTAGATACCTGCTTGGGCAACTTGAAGTTTCTAGGAGACTGGTTGGAACATCAGTGGTATTGTCTTGTTCAATCCTTTGTAGCAGTCAGGTGAGAAAAGTGATTATTTGATACCCATTTAATAGATGAGAAACCTGAAGCCCAGGGCAGAGAAGTCAAATTTGATTTTCTGAGAAATTGCTAAGGTTTGAGTTGAGAGCATGAGTTAGGAGCACATGGTTTTACTCACTGAAAAATGCTGTTTCCTTAAGTACCAGATTTTATTTTATTTTATTTTATTTTTTGTCTTTTTGAGACAGGGTCTCACTATGCAGTTCGGGCTGGCCTTAAGCTCACCTTGTAGCTCAGGCTGGTCTCGAACTCACAACAATCCTCCTGCCTCAGCCTCCCCAGTGCTGGGATTACAGGCATGTGCCACCACGCCCGGCAAGTACCAGATTTTAAAAGATGATAGGAAATGGTCCCAACATTCCTCCTGTCAGAGCTGAGCCCAAGATTTTAAACTACAAGATGGCCACCTTCAAGGAGCAGAGTTTGGATTGAGGAATCTTCCCAAGGCATATCTCAATAGGGAGAATCAAACAAGGGAATCTATCAAGCTAAGGACAGATAAGACAGCCTGTGAGCTGGTACAAGCATGGCCTTCAGTTTTACTGGTAGAGGTAGGAAGGGGAGATAGAAAAGGTATGAGAGGGGCTGGGGAGATGGCTCAGTGGAGTAAGCGCTTCCCTGGCAAGCTCAAGGGCTGAGTTCAATCCCTGATTCTGCGAAAGGGTCTGAGATTTGATCCAGGTAATGATAACAAAGGATGGGGAGAAGGCAAGGCAGGAAATGTGGAGAGGAAGACATGGTTCCACTGGGAGGAGAGAGGATTTATCAGGCAGTGTAAAGGGAGACAATAAGCTGTTTTTCTGTTGTGCACAGCTGTGTGCCACGAGTTGATTCTGATTAGAACATCGGACCAGCATCAGTTCTCACCCACACTTATCTTGCTCTCCTAAAATCACTCTGTTTGCTCAAGGGAAAGGTCCTGAAGACTTCTGCAAGGTTTCTTCTATATGCTTAGCATGTTACCTTCAGCGTAAGTCATTCTCACTACCTTGCCTCCTTCCTTATGGTTAGAACTGCAAAGAATGCCTTGAATTAAACCTACCTGCATATACACAAAACCCTTGATATCAAGGTACTTTACACTGGAAGCTACATCCTCCAATACTCCATCTCCAATAGTCTGCTCTACTTGTTACATTCACATCTTCAATGACCACCATTATCATCCCAGCAGACACCCTAGCCCAGCACGCCTGGGCAGTGACATTTGCTCTGTGCATGAGGATGGGGTATGGAGATTGACTATATGCACTATTTCCTTCCTTCCTTCCTTCCTTCCTTCCTTCCTTCCTTCCTTCCTTCCTTCCTTCCTTCCCTCCTTCCCTCCCTTTCTTCTCTCCCTCTTCCCTCCCTCCCTCTCTCCCTCCCTTCTTCCCTTCCTTCTTCCTTCCTTATTCACTTTACACATTTATGCATGAATGTGTCACAATCTTTATTCATTTTATCAGTTACTCTACTGTGTGGCAGCTATTGTGCCAGTGTCAGGGCATAAGTCTGTGAAGAGGAAAGTCAACATCTGTGCACCAGTGAACTTATCATCTAATGAGGAAAACTGATCAAAAGGCAAATGAGAAGGAAATGTATTGTAAAATAGCAAGGGTAACAAGTGAGTCAGAATTTAAAAGAAGAAAAAAAATAAATGTGGTAAGAATGGGAGTCTATCAAATTGAGATAGTCAGTACAGGCATATGCCACCATCTATCAACGGAGGGCCCATTAAGGCTAGACCTCCTTGAGCAATGGCAAAGAGTGGACAATGTGAAGTGGGAGGAGAGCATGCTGGAAGAGAACAGAGCAAGGAATAGACCAGAGAGAAAGGAGAAGCTGGGCACAAAGTGGAAGGAGTATGTGTAGCTCTGGGGGACCCTAGGGAAGAAGGGGTTGGGTGGTCCCAGAGTAAGGCAGAAAGTGCAAAGGAAATGGGGCTTTTTGAATCCTGTGGATGAACTCAGATGATACTGAAGGCCACATGAAACCACTAGAGAATTTTCAATACGGTAATGACATCATTTTTATTAAAGATGTCACTCGGGATGCTCTATGAAAAGTGGGCAACAACAGGGAAAGCATTGATGAGTGGCTTCCTTGGAGCCCGGGACATCTGTGCAGGCGAGAGTGAGGATGATGGCCTAGCCCAGGTTTGGTGCCAGAGTGACAAATCTGGGATGCATTTTAGAGGTTCAGCAACAAAACCTTCTGGACGATGGTGCCCTGTGCATTGCCAAGAATCAGCTTGGTTAGAAACATGTTGTTCTAATGTGATCTGGCAAAAAAAAAAAAAACAGCAGACAACTGGAAATCTCTCAAACTGACATCACGTGCCAAAACTTGGATGAATGAAAGGCCCCTCCCTGCTAAATGCATGTATAGTATGCTTATAAAAAGAGTTGGCATACAATTTCAGGTGACTTCTAGGCTCCTGGAGGTCCTCCATGGTTTCTTGCTCAAGGGTTCACCCTATTCCATCCTCATTGAACTAGGAAGACCCCATGCCCTTGGACCCCAGTTCTGAAAAATAACCTGTGAACTAGGACTTACATTGTCTCTGCGTAACCTAGAAATCTACAGTACCAAGCCTTAGGCAGTCTGCAGTCAGGCAGGTTTGTACATCATCAATCTTTAGTTCCATTTCACCAGGAACAAGCACTGTATGCCTCTTCTTCAGGAGTCGCTGAAGCACTCGGCCACGTCTGCCATCCTGCCAAATCCTGTTTCCATTTGTTCAATCTCCTGAGAATCGGATAGGCCAGCCAAGTCAAAGAACATGGACATACGTACACTTATCATTAGTCGTCAGATAATCTCAGTCTTTTATTTTTGAACTTTAAGATTTCTGAATCATTGGAATATCTTTTCAGTACTTGGGATTCAATTCAGGGCTTTGGCACTGAAGTATTCCGCCCAAACTTTTTTTTTTCTTTTTTTTTTGAGATCAGTTCTTTCTAAGTCACTAAATTACTGAATCTGGGCTTAAAGTTGAAATTCTCTTGCCTCAGTGTCTCAGAGTGATGACGTTACAGATGTGTGCCACCTGTGCCAGCTACATTTTCTACATTGTTTTAATGGAACAGTTAACAAAGAACCTGAAAGAGAGTGGAAGTCAAAAATTATATCTATGTTAAAATAAACAAAATCTCCAAGTTTATCATTTTTTTTACAAACAGATTGTTTTTTTCCTTTCACTTCTTTGTCTTCCACCTGTGTATTTTAAAAGCAGCATCATGCACTCCAAGATGGATCACTTTAGGCATCCATCTCTAGAAACTCCTCTCTTTAAGATTTGGATTGCAATTTCCTAACCTCATCCTTTCATATTCTGTTCCCTCTGCCTGAAAGGCCCTTCCACTAAGCTGTCTCAGGAGACACACTTTCTTCTTATAGTACCTGAGAGGTCATTTCCTGAAGCTTCCATACTCCCAGAGACAGGTTTCTCTTTACCTTTCTTTACTCCGGTATCCTTTGCCCTTCCCTCTGTCCTACTTCTGGTCCCATTTCAATTTTAACTCTTGGTGTCCATGTTGGCCTTGCTCTGTGATTCATCAAAGGCAGGGATGTAGTTGAGTCACTTTTCATCGTAGCACTCAGACAGAATAACATACATAGTCTAACTTCTGCAACTATGCACTGAGGCTGCTAATATAGAAGACAGATGACATACCAGCCATGGAATAGCAAACTCTTTCTAACAATTCTAGCACCATGCTGCTGTCAGGAGGAAACTTTCTTACTCATGGACCTCAGTTTGTGCCACTCTCAGCCCACTTCTTCCCAGGGACTGCCCTCCTCAGCCATCTGTTCCCTGCCTGTATGTGCAGAACTTCACTCTGAAATCTCCTCTTGTACCTCCTTTGCTCCAGCCATAAGCTCATATGTGTTCCTTTCCTATCCATAATGCAGCAACCAAGAAAAGCTTTTAGCCCCAGTTCTTCACACTCACAATTAGGTGTGTTCATTGAGCTTTTGTATTCAGTCAGGCACCAAATCAACTGATATACAGCAATTAATTCATTTTTTTCTTCATAAAATCACTACCTTTAGTTTTTACATATCTGTGTTTTTTGCAGATGTTATTTGAGCACCTTTGAGTACCTCTTACATGTAGCTTCTCTTTCCAGCACTGCGCCATTACTGTGAACAAGATGGACAAAGCCCTTGCCTCCTGAGACTTTAGACTCCCTCATAGAAGACAGGAAGAAATCTAAAAATCCTAGATTAAGACAGTAATTTATAATGATGGTAAATTTTCTTAATAAAGATAGTGCTATGTTGAAGGTATAGTTGATGGTGTAGTGTGGATCTGAGAGAGGGATGGAGTCTGGAGGATGCGATGCCCTCAGAAAACACTTCCGCTTACAGTTCATGGGCTAGAATGACTAAAAGGGGGATCTAGACGATGGCTATGGAAAGGGGTTTGGGAAATACCATAGAGAGCAATATCATTTCAGCTGACTGAACTGAGACTACAAAAAGAGAATTGAAAAAGAAATGCTGAAAGATGGGGAATAATGACCCGGCCCATTTGATGACTAAAAAGACATCATTAGGTCTGTCACTTAATAAGCAAGGAGTGCGATGAATTAGGAGAGTCTGGCAGGAGCCAGGCTGATTAGATTCTGATTTTAAGAGTTGTGAAAAACCACCAAGACATTTTAAGCCAGAAGTGTCACCAAACTACAGTATGGACAATATCAAAAATATTTTTCTAGAAAACTAGAGATGATGGTAGCTCAGACTAGGTAGTAGGGTTGAAAAGTTCATTCTCATTTCATAGACCATTAAGGTAATTCAATTCAGAGACTGCTTTAAGCTGAAATCTGCTGAGATCTGTCATGCTTGTGAAGATGGAGAAGTCCTAGGGATCACAGAAAAAGTAAGGACCCTAGAGATAGTGTCCCAGTGGAAAGTGGCCTCATATAATTTGTTTTTAAAAATCTGAGCTTTCTAAGAGGCTTTTGAAACTAATTAAAGAGGCACAGAAATAGTTGCAAGATGAAATTCCCTACTTACAGTACTGTATGAATTGGGTGGACCTGTCTCTGCTAATTTCAATTCATGTTTGTAGGACACCAGCTGTATTCATCAGCTTGGTGGGAATAACAAGCACTCATAGAATCTCACTGAGTTTCAGTAAGCTTTTCTTTGTTGTCAGCTGCAGGTTGACTTCCGTGATCCTACACTATGTATCTGGACCCCGCAGTCAAGCTGTGCCATGTGCCTTGCTCCGTTGAGGTAAGAAGGAAAGAGCAAGAGAGACGGCCAAGACAGGGCAACTGGCCAGTCTGCTCTCATGTCATTGGCTCAGGCAACTCACATGGCCCAGCTTGTCCTTAGGACAGGAAAGCATATTCCACTCACAAGACCAGGAGTTGCATGGGCAGGAATGCACAATAGTTGTGTAGGAAGGCATGAATAGTTGAGAACAGGTATATAACCTGGTGCATTTGCCTAGCAGAGTTACTTGAGAAACTAAGTGGATGGGGCTGGGGAGAATAAGCGCTTGCCTACCAAGGGCAAGGGCCTGAGCTGAATCCCCGGTTCCATGAAAGAAACCCAAAGAAAGAAGGAAAGAAAGAAAGAAAGAAAGAAACTAAGTGGATGAAAAATACAAAGCACCCGTTAGTGTCAATACAACCAATGCTGTATAGAGTCCCATTTCAATTAAATAGTTCATTTTAATATGTATATATGTATAGCAGGGGATATAGCTCAGCATCACAGCATCTTTCTGGAAAGCATAAGGTCATGAGTTCAATTCCCAGGACCCCCCCAAGTGTATATCATATATCTATATATCTATATTGATATCTATGATATCTATAATATATACATATCTATATATATGATATATATATAATTAACATATGTATTGCCTTTCTGCTCTTCTCTGAACAAATACCTTTCCTACATACTTACAACTTGTGCAAAATGCAGTGCTTGGCAATACACAGACCTTGACTTAAAACTCACTATTAAAAACAAAAAATTAAAAAAATAAAACTATTACTGCCATTGGTGACTGTGAATATTTGTCATTTCGGAGCCTCAGTGTCCTTATCTGTAAAATGGGTAATGAAAAGCAATGCCATTGGATTGCTATGAAGACTAAAACTCAGAACATTTGGCTTCTCTTTCCATAAAAGATTTACTCGGCTTTCAGGTAAGTTCTTAAAATCAAAGCATATCCTGAATATTCCAAAGCAAGGCAAGAAGATCCTATCTTCATGGTAAATTTTCAGAGAATATGGACATTTTGGAATAATTATTGTCATTCCTTTACTAAAAGAGAATTTGGGGTTCTTTCTTAACTGAAATGAGTAGGATGTTTTGAGTTTTTCTGAGTATTCCACACACCCTGTGCTTCCATGACCTCTTCAGGACTTGAGCCCTCAATCCAGGATGTCTTCATCTCTCTCAGAGGAGATTCCTTTACTGAACATTCTCAGATCTTTCTCACTGCCTCTGTCTTCACTTTGAGAATTAGGTGAGTGCTCTTGACTCAGTGTTTTTATTATTTTTTTAGGGGACTGATTTTAATTGGCATCATTTATTGGTAGACTTTCAGTACTTAAAAATAAAAGTAATAGATTTTTAAAGACAATTTACAAAAGGACAAAAAAATTGAAATAGTATACATTCATCATATTTTCTTCTGTGCAATAGAATGACACATAAATCAAAACTGAGACACCTTCAGACCGATAGTGCAGTGCCTTTAAGTTGGGTTTAACTGAGCCAGCCAAATAGCTCAGTGGATTAAAATGCCTGCAAGCAGGTGCAGGGGCTGGGAGATTCATCCTGGGCCTGCCATGCTGGCCCCGCCCCTGAGCCCCACTGAGAGGGCAATTGAGACTGGGCATGGTGGTATGTGCCTGTAATCCCAGTTCTTGGGAGCCTGTAAAGAGGTGGGTGACTATGAGTCCAATCTAGTAGTGAGACCCCGAACACCCTGTAGACCCTTCCCCCCAAAATACAAAAAATAAAAAATAAGTGAAAATAAATTGGGTTTAATTACCTACACCTGCCAGGGTATGCTAGAGGACCAAGGTGTTGATTCCTGGGTTAAATACTTGGGTTAAACCCAGCCTCCCAGATTTCTATGAGCAACTCAGCTGGGGCCTCCATTAAGTGTCCAGAACTAGTGCAATCAGGGTGCAGTTTGATATGAACCCGAAGCTGAGGGTGCCTAGGTTACCCTGAGATATCCAGAATGCTCTCTGGAGTGAAGTAAGAAAGTGGGACAGTTATGTTCGCGTTTCGTAATTCATAATGATTTCTCTCCTGTCTGTAGGGCTAGAGAAATAAGATGATTGTCCCAACAAGAGGTGGTGCCCTTGTTTTTCAAGACGAATTCCTGATAAATACCACAATCCTTTGCTTCCTTTCTTTTTGTCTGCTAACTGCCGTGTTAGTACAGTGTCAGGGGCTTTGGTACATTTACTCTCCAACACAGCTACTTCAGAGAGGAAATATTTATAAAATTTCACAAAATTTCATAATCCAAGGGCATTATCATTCTTCTGTCCTTAATCAGTTTTGCTTTATTTTGCAAAACTATAAGTGGGTAATGAATTGGAATGAGCAGAAGCAAACAACATCGAAGGAACCTTTGGGCAGAGACATCCCAAAAGATCTGTTAGAGAGACACAGAGATGGATCCTCCTCTTTCTCACTGTTGAGAGTGGGGATTTTTGTTATTTTCCTTGATTTCAGTGAAACTCAATAACCCCCAAGCTGAATTCCAGATACCCCTAGATTTTTACTCTGAGGTCATATTTGGCAGCAAATTTCCTCTGATCGCAAAAATTTTCTTGTAGAAGAGGAGGGACTACTTAAATATTCAGTCCCACATTCTTGTACATGTATTTTTTCTTCCTCTAGTAAAAAAATGACCATTTTTAAGAGTAGTGCTAGATGTATACAAAAGCGGGGTGGAAAGTACAGTTACCATTTCTAACTTCCCCCTGCCACACACAATGTTCCCATTATTAACACCTTGCATTACTTGAGCCAGTACATTTGTTACTGATGTGTACATCTGATGATGCAACATTAATGCATTATTTTTAACTAAGGCCCAAAGTTTACCTTAGAGCCCCCACCTAATTTAGCTCATGAAGTTACTGACACTGAAAGGACTTCGGGGGTCATTACCTGTTTCTATCTACCCTTCTATTAGGAAGTAGACTCTGATATTGACCCTGATCAGGACAGCCAGCCCTCTCCTCCCAGCTCCGTTTGCTCTCCTCTTGTTTTCTTAAAAGCAAGCACCTCTTTGCCAGTGCAGTGTCTGAGTAGTAATTACCTTGTGTCTGTTCTCCTGCCTTCAAATTATTTTTCCCACCTTCAGAGCAATTGCCTCCCACTTCTTATCTCTACTCTGATCCTCTACAGGGCACAGGGGACCTGTCTCTTGACTCTCATATTTTTGCTTGTGATGTTAAAAAGTCCCCTTGAACTTGTATTTTACAGACACCAGCAAAGCCTAAGTGTCTTCACATAACCTGACACTTCCCGGGGGCAGGGTGTTTGCAATTACAGGCTGAGCTGGCTGTAGGATCAGAGCACTGTGGAGGCCCAGCCTGCAGAGCATCTTTGATGAGTGATGGGGTCATTATTATGAATGTTATGCGGGGATGCCAGCACAGTCCCGTGGCAGGAATGCTCTCCTCCCTTCATCTTGTCTTAGCTGTAAAGACAGACGTATGTAGACATACATATATGCATATCTGGGGATGCAGGCCTGGCTAGGGAGGGGAAGGGATGCAGCCAGACGGATCCACTGCACACAGGAACCATCTTTCCACCATGCCCCTGTCTTTGCAGAGCTCCCCTCTTTCGCTGATGTGCTGTATATGCTCTCAAGAAGGCAATGCAGGGTGCTCCTGGATAGGTAGGGTCAGTTTTTTTCCTTGTCTTTCGAGTCCATCAGCCCTCCTTCCCACTGATCCTTTTGGTGGAGGCTTAGGAGTTCTTTCACTGGGTCTTTTCTACCACGTTTTTCTCTTGCAGAGAAAATAAAGGATGCCCTAAGGGTAATGATTCCAGTCCCTTCTTTCCCTATCAACGCACTATTTTTCTAGACAAATACTTTTCACTCCTCTATTGTGAATCTATGCTGTGCTGCAGTTAGCATTGTCCTTTGGAGCCTGTTTGATAAATCCCTGGCCTTGTGGGTGGGCCCAGTCTTCCTGCCCAGCAGAAGAAGCAGAAGAGGGAGTCACACCCAGTTAATTGTCTGGGGAACGGGCTGTGCTGAGCTAGAAAATTTGATCTTCCACTGCTTGGCAAGGGGCCTCCTCCTCAGTGTACTGTAGTTTTAGGGTTTCCACTTTGAGGACACTCGATATTTTAGAGGTGACATGTTTGAAATGATTAGGTATTTTGGGGTTGTAGAACATTTTGTGGGTGCATGGTTTCCTTGATAAGAAGAGTGATGGCTGGAAATAGGTTAGAGACCCTAGCAAGGAGCCTCCCTATCTTGGAGATAAAGCTGTCTGCTTCACACCAGGTTGTGCATTATCTTCTGCTACTAGTCCCTTCCACAGCCTCCTCAGAACTTTTTTTTTTTTTTCCATAATTTTATGGAAGAACAAATAGCAATGAGACAGTTTCGAATCAAATTAGTAGGCCAGATTCAATAATTAATACATTGCCTATTGTTTCCTAACAATAGTTACTTGTTGTACAAGGTGCAGACATGATATCCTATTGACAAACGCTATCAGAGCAGATCCATCTATTCATTGAATTAAGAGGATGTAGCTGTACACCCATCTTTTTTTTTTAAAGCTGATTTATAGTACAGTTTCAATAATTAATACTTTTTACATTGTTATCTTCCTAGTGGTTATCTATAATACAAGAAGCAGACAGGATATCCTGTCCAAACACTGTTAGTGCAAATATTTCTTCTCAGAACATAGGAGAGTCTGTACTGTAACATCATGTAACTCCTCAGAACTTTTAGAGCTGGCTACAAAATCATTACAGGGTCTAGGGCAGGACCATAGCTCTTCATTTCAGGGAAGTGGTAAAGAATATTTTGTATCTCCCAAGATCAGATGAACAACAAAGAATGTTCTGGAATTCATGTTTGAAAGCATGATTGTGTTTTAAAATAATTTCCAGATTCATGTCATTTTCTTTTTTTTATTTATGAGACTTTGGTATCATAAAGCCTTCCATTACTACAATTGTTTTCTGAATCTTAAAACTTCCTGATGAAGTGAGCTGGGGAGATGGCTCAGTGGAATAAGTGCTTCCCTGGCAAGCACAAGGGTCTGAGTTCAATCCCTGGTTCTGCCAAAAAAAAAAAAAAAAAAAAGAAACTACTATTAAGCCGGGCGTGGTGGCGCATGCCTGTAATCCCAGCACTCGGGTGGCTGAGGCAGAAGGATTGTTGTGAGTTCAAGGCCAGCCTGAGCTACAAAGTGAGCTTAAGGCCAGCCTGAACTGCATAGTGAGACCCTGTCTCAAAAAGACAAAAAAAAAAAAAAAAAAAAAAAAAAAAAAAAAAGAAGTGAGACTGTTCTTGGTTCTATTTGACAGAAGAGGAGATTGAGCCTCTGGTAGAGGCCGTGCCCACTGTCTATTCTCTGCTGTCTGCTTGGAGAAACTACAGTATGTGTTAAAAAGAAAGTTGAACATGTTAATTGCATTTTTGCAGTGCATAAAACACTTTTTCATTACTTGTATAGCTACAGGTTGGATTATAAAAGTATAGCAAGGAAGATTGGACTTAAAATAATCTCAATCTAGCATATACTCTTCAGTTTGGAAGCTGATCATAGATGAAAATGCCCAGAGGCATTGATTAGAAGCATTATTGAGGATAACAAAGGATCCCTTAAGTCTCAGGGCCCCAGAACTGCCAAGTTAAGTTTTGTATGTGTTTTTTGTATCACCCAGTTTCACAAGTGGCTATGAGGATGTCTGATGAGTGAGCCAAATAGCTCAGGGACTCAGTAAATAGACTCTGTCAGAAAGCCCAGAAGATGTGGAGAATCAAAAAAAATTTTTCTGAGTACCTGGATCCTAAATCTCCTTTTTGCCAGATCCCAGAAAACAGAGGAAACATTTGATTTTTTTATCTGCTTCAAGAAACCCAAGGATTTCTCATTTGCTCTGTATTAGCCACCACACGCTACTGACAGACCATAATGCCCTGACAACTCCTGAAATCTAGGAAAAAAGGGGTTTCTATAATGGAGAACTTGACGACTTTGTGAGGAAGGAATTACCTGCTAAGTGTGCGGTCTCAGAAATTCCTTTCTGGGTTGTACAAGGAGAGCCAAAGTAGTTAAGCCACAGCCATTTGGAATCCTAATTGTATTCCAGCACACATGCTTCTCAGGGGCTGGGATTTTAACTTGCATCTGTCACACACTCAGGGTGTGACCCTGGGGAATGCACTTCCCTTTTGTGAGCCACACAGATTCCCATTTATAAAGCAAAGTGTTTGGATTTCCAAGATTCCTGATCTCATGCCTTAAACAGGGTCAAGATGGGAATTCAGAAGCATGGTCTTTTGGAAAGAGAGGCATGCAGGGCGTGACGGAGCTTGCATTAGATAATGTGCAAGAGGCACGGTGACCGCAGTGATGCCAGGAGCACTGGACTGGCCACGTGGTCCAGGGCTGTAAACGCAGGCAAAGCAATTTTTTTTTTCTGAGGGAACCTTCCGATTTGGAAATGTTTCTTTTACAATAGGTACTCAGATCCTCAAAGGCTTTGATGTCCCATCCTGGTGGACTCCAACCTCAATTAAACTGTGAATTCAAACTTTTCTTTGGCTCAGTGTTTTCAGCCACAATAAAAAAGACATCAAAAGCAAACTATGTGTACTGTTACAGACTCTTACTAAATTCCCTTTTTGTTGCTTTGCATCATCTAATTATTGAAGGTTGTGGTAAGAGAAAGGACTCTGAACATAATCATCAGAGTAAAATAAATTTATTTTCTGAGTGATTTTGACAGAAAATAACTTCACTGGTAGGTTAAAAAAAATTAAGTCTACTAAATGCCCACTTGCAGTTGACTCAGAAACTGTAAAAACAATTAAGAATCTAAATCCCAGCATTCTGGGAAGCTGAGGCAGGAAGATTGCAAACTAGAATGCAGGCTGGAGAAATTTACCAATAGGAAGACCTCAATTTAATTTAAAAAATGAAGGACTAAAGGAAATGTAGGATCTGGGGGACAAAACAGACACTATAAGTTTCCTGGGAAGGGAAGTCAAACTGGGTCAGGATCTGGGCAGGCCGCCTGCTGTGGGGAATGGCATCAGTGTAGAGGAGAGGCTTGTACGGCCAGACAGGTGTCAGGGCCCTGGCCAAGTGGAGGTCAAGATGGAGCTTCAGATCTAAAAAAGGTGTATGAGGCAAAGCTTAGGTACGCAGAATATACGACATGGTTCCTGTGACCACAGACAGTCCCTACTTTGAGCACAAGATTCAAGATCAATGGCAAAACAAGAGTAACTCTAGGCTCATTTATGTACTCTGCACAAATACAACAGTCTAGCCCGGACGGAGACTTTGAAAGAGAAACATTCGAGCTGAAATACAGTATCTCCAGTTTAGTCCACATAAAAAAAAACTGTAGCCGACATAAGGGCTGTTGGATCGTTGCCTCTGTTTTACCTTCTTCTAAGTAACCATTATGGGCTCCAGAGCTCTTCTTTATTATTAACTATTTTTTAACCAAGATAAACACATAATTTAACGGTGACCAGCACCAAAGAAAAGCCAGGGTAAAAATATCAAAGGAGAAAAGAGACACGTGAAAGCTGCGCAGAAAGAAGTTAGGAAGCAGCAGTCCTTTCCCTGACCTCCTCTAGGTGGATCTCAGTGATAGCCTCTTTCTGGCAAGGTTGGGGGCCTCGACATGTGCACTTCTTCCTATTATTCCTACAGCTTTCTGGCAAGCACCTATTCCTCTAAACTGGAAATGATGCCAGGCAACATTTTTTTTAACCTTCTCCCAAAGGTATCCCTTAGGTTTCTTCAGGCTTTGACTTAGGGTAACTATGGAGAAACTCATAGGCAAAATTAAAACACCACAAGAACACTTTTGAAAGTGTTTTATTCACATGTAGCATATGTCTCAAAATATAAGAGTTGTGAATCACACTCCATTACCCTTGGAAATGAGACGTGCCAAGGCAGTTTAGCTTTCTTACCCTACTGGTAATTAACTCCAAGAGAAACTCCCTTCACTCTGTTTACAAAATGTGCCCTCATATGGACTTTATTATTCTTTAGTAATTAAGGTTCCTTACTTGCCTGCTTCCTAGACTCTGCTCTTCAGGTTGTCCTTTATTCTATCTGCATCACCCTGCTCAAAACCATGAAAGGCCTCTATCATCTCCAGATTTATACCCAAAATCCAAATCACGTGCCCAGTTCCCCTAAGATATATGTTAAATAGCCTATACTATTTCAAGTTTCATTCATATTTCTCTATAACTTTCAGTTCTAGTAAGCCTAAATATACTCTCATCTTTCCTAAGTTAGTGTCTTCCATCTTTCTGTGACTAACTCCTCCTGGACAGTCCATTTCCCTTTTCAGTGTCTAAGTCAACGGCCAATTTGTCCAAAAGCCTGTTCCTCTGAAAAGCTCCTAATCCCTAGAAAAACTGCCCTTCACTCTTAATTTCTTTGTTTGTTTTAAAATTTTTTATTCATTTTTAATGGGGGAAAAAAGATAAAATAGCAAAGAAACAGTTTTGAAACAGGTTAGTAGGACAGTTATAACAATTAATACATTGTATATTGTTGTCTTCATAGTACTTATTCAGAACACGAGATGTAGACATGATATCTTGTCTAAACAATATTAGTACAAACCTTTCTTTTCATTGAACTAAGAGAAAGTAGCTTTATAACTATCCTATCATATATATATATATATATATGTGTGTGTGTGTGTGTGTGTGTGTATATATAATTTATATATGTATTTTACTACAAAATGATCCTTTTTATCCCCCTTTTTTGTTTTGTTTTGTCAGCAATGGGTGTTCCATTGCTGTTAGAGAAGCTGTATTTGGAGAAATCTTTAAAAGGATCTTTTCATACTTGTTGCCAGTCCAAAAACTGTAGATACTTGAATTCAGCAAAATAACCCAATATAGTGCAATAGTCCATTATAGTAGTGAGTTACCAGCACAGCTGGCAATTGTTCAAAGTTGTGGACTTGAGCCTTTTACAGAGCAACATTAATATAGCTTTACTTTTAATACCTCCTGGTTACACTTTTCTGCTGGATGGTTAAGACGAAGTTAAAGCAAGATCTATAGGGATTTAAGTTTTAGAACATCATGGCTATTGGAAAATAGCAGTTCATTTTATGTTCAAAGTGTGTGATATTAAGGCAGGTAGTGATGTTAAGCCTAACCGCTTCAGTTATAGGATAATAATATCAGTAACCTCTCTTCTGGATGTTTAACAACTAAAGTTTGCATACAAAAAAAAAATTAGCCAGATAGATGGGCTAAAAAGATAGTCAATATTTTGGCCCTATCCCTTGAAGGTCAGTGAGAACTCAGGACACAAGAGAACCTGTAACTCAATGGTGCCCCATATTTTCTATCAAGGACATTATGGGGCCACAGAAGAAAGTGATAGATAACGAATAGTGTGCCTTAAAGACACCTAGAGAGAAAAAATTCTCTCAGGCTTTCACAGAGAGCAAATTGGTCAAGCAATGGCTGTGACTCATCCAGATGCTTGACACTGACAAAAGATCCACAAGGCACTGTACCTGGGTCCAGGATAAATCCTGATGAGATTTGACTGACCTTATCAGATAACAAAAGTCACTTTTCATTTCTATCTCCAAATTTCTACTTCTACTGTTGCACTTCTCAGAATGATCTGTGTTCATGTCTGCACAAATCCCTAGCTTGAATCCTCATTAATTCATCCCCACATTCCTCATTCCTCAACTTGTAGGGCAAACAATAACTCATAGTAATGTGCTAGTGTGATCTAAATGTGTAGACACTATGTACATAGATATACATTTGTATGGTATTTTTATACATATGTGACATCTATGCATTTCCATAGACTTGTCTTTAAAAGCACTCATAATAAAAACCAGTAATTTTCTGGGGAATAAAAGAGCAGAGTACTCAGAAAATGCAGATAAAAGTCAAATATGAATAGCATGATTTCCCCAAATAAGTTGGGGAAAAAGAGAGTTACTCTGGCTTAGCCAGACCAAATTTTTTTGTATGTATTCATTTCTCAGTACTGTAAGATTAATAAATAACCATGAGAAAGCATGTGGAAAGTAAAACGGGGTTCTTTCTAAAACAGTGAGCTCTTACCTATCTAATTGGGGACTAAAATATCCTATGAACTTGTATAGTTCAGAGGCACAAGTGATCTTTTATGTCATTTCTATCACTGTGATTCTACATCAGAATTTAGTCTTGGCCCCAACCTCCAATTCTTCACATAGGCACACAAATAATCTCCCTAGGAACTACATCTTCCAAGAACATAGTGATCTTCAGGCCTCAAGTGTACAGGTTAGATATCCTAATAAATAAGGGACTGGACATCCATTCTCACATGTCAAATGCTAATGTATGCAAAAAATTAACTTTAATCTCTATATTTCTGTAATTAACTTTGCTTTTTAATCTTCATTTCTACTTGATGGCAGAGAATGCAATCTTGCTCATCCAAAGAAATCCATTACCTCTATTTTAAATTCCATTTTATTATAAGAAGCACATAAATCCGTAATACTACTCTTAACCTTTCTTTTCTTTTCACGAAGGTTATTATAACTTCCTGATGAGTTTACTTTTATAGGTGTTGTGTGTTTCAAAAATATATTCTATGAATATAATCTTTTTAAAGTTATGAATGAAAATGAATAAAAATTTCATTAATTTTAAATTAATGTTTGGTCAGTTTCCATATGAGTGGCTGTGATTTTGATTGGGATGGTGTTGAGCACATAAATCAATTTTAGGAGAGCTATCACTCACAATGATGTATTTTCTAATCCATGGACATAGTATAACTCACAACTTAGCAAGTTTTTAAAAATTTCTCTTGCCATTGCATTGATAATTTTAAGCTTAGAGATTTTGCCCATATTTTAATTAAATTTTCCCTAAGGTATTCACATTTGAGCTGATAATATATATAGTACTGTTTGTAATTTTACTTTTTAATTATTCTTTTCTGATCTATAGATATAGAATCTTAAGTATTTAGTTTGTTTCCTGCAAACTTATTTGGTCCACTCAGTAGTACTAATAATGTTTCTATAAATTCTTTAGGGTATTTTTTTCTAAACAGTCATGTATTTTGCAAATAAACACAACTTTAATTCTTTATATTTTTATGCTTTTGGAGTTTAATAATATCAAATACAAATGATGAGAGCTGATGTCCTTCATTTTAGAATTTAGGGAATAAGAATTCAGTCTTTCATCAAGTGTGGTATATTATATTAGTGAACTTTTCATCTTCATAATATCAAGAAAGCTTTATTCACTTCCTAATTTTATGAATTTTTATCAAAAAATATCTTACATTTTGTCACATGTAAGGATTTATGTTTATGGTCCAAATGATCATGATTTTAATTCTTTATTAGCAGTTAAGTACAGTAGGAAATTTTCAAATCTTAACAAGTGGACTGACCTATTTAAGAATTTGTTATTTTAATGGCATTTTAAAAAGACTTTGTTTCGGTTTTATTTTATTGACTTTACTGTTTTTCTTATTTTTCTTTTATTGACTTCTTCTGTTGCATTTAATCTTGCATTCCTCTTGGGTTTATTTTGTTTGTATTTTTAGATTAGTAAGATGCAAACTTAGGTCATTCATTTTATAACATTTTTGCCTTCCAATATGAGCATTAGATGCTACATACATTTTTTGCCTCTTTTATTTTGCTGTTTCCATAATTTTAAGCAATTTTCTGTTATTATCATTATCCAGTTGAAATATTTTCTAATTTTTTTAGTTTGATTACTTGTTTCTGTTATGAATTACACAGGTTATATGTTCAGTTTCAAAATTTTGGAGATTTTCAAAAATGTATTTCTATTTTTTAAAATATACTTCTTTTGAAATTTTACAACTTGTTTCATATTCCATGATATACTCTAACATTGTGTAATCTTCCATTTGTACCTGAAAAGAATGTATATTATCCAGTTGATCCAGTTGACTAGAGCATTCATGAATGTTACTGAGCTTCAGTTACTTTATAATGTTATTGAAATCACCTACAAATTTTAGTGCTTGTTCCAATAAATACTGAGTGAATATTGGAATCTCTGACTAAAACTGAATTTCTCTCATTTTGTCAGAGCTGTCAAATTTACTTCTCACATTGCTGAAACTCTATTCTTAGGTGTGTGTACACGCTGTAAATGCATTCTGAATGCATGCATCAGTTTCACTCTGTAGAATACCTTATTTTATCTCTGATAACAATATTTATCCTAAAGTTTACCTGTGTTTTAATACAGACCTTCCAGGCTATATGTACTTCCATTCATCTAGTCTCATCATTTTTTATTCAATTTCATTATTTCTATGAAATGCATAGCTAAGAATATTGGCCTGTTAAGAAATTAAAAATTGAGAAAAAAAAGTGTTTCATGTGCACTAGTGTATATTAAAAACATTTTTAATGCTGTTTATTTCTATGTTCTCATCTGGTATGTTTCTCCTACCTGAATATCATCTTTTATTATTTCCTGTAGTACAGATCTACTGATTATGAACTCCTTCTAGCTATTGAAATATATTTTTGCTTGGTGTGGACTTGTACAGTGCTAGACACTATATCCATCTCCACAATGGCTCAGACCCCAGATGTGGGTGATCACATGAAATGTCAAACCAGTTCAAGTTCTCCACTGGCAGGAATGTCTTGTCTGTGGTGGATCCAGATCTCTTCCAGTTCTTGTGAACAGGTGAAATGAAGCCTTATTTTTCTCCAAGCTACTGAGGATGGATTCTTACTTTAGCCTTTGTATTGATATTGATCTCTCCCACTTCCAGGACTCTGGCTCTAGTTCTCTATTTCTTGCTGGCCTGGGAAGTTATGGGTAATGTCATTAAGCTGAAGTAAGCTCAGGGCAGCACCTCTGCACATGATACTTGAGCTGGAGCAGCTCATCAGAGGCCTCTTTAGTGACAGGCCTCCCCATACTCTTGTTCTGTCTGCTTCTCCTACCCTTCTGGTTCAGCGAGTCTTCTGGTTGAGTTCACCCCACGTAATGACATTATTTAGACTTTTCCTTTCAACTTAGACTATGAAACAAGGATAAATCATTCAACCTCCATCATCCATTTAACCCCCATGTAAACTGTCTGAGGAATACAATAATAATTACCTTTTTTCAGGGACAGAGTTGGGGGGAGAGTCAATTAAGGCTTGCATTGTGCTTTGAGATCTTTCAATGAAAGGCTCAGGGTTACTACTGTTAACAAGATACCGGAGGGAGATTTGCCAGCAATGCGTCCTTTTGAGCCAGCATGTCTGTCATTAGTAATTTGGGGGCCTGGCACTGAGTCATGGGAATGTTTTAATGGCTTCTGTTCAACTCCAGAAATAGATCATGAAGTTGCTAAAAGAAATGCTTGTTTTCTCTGTTCTCTATTTCTGTACACATGGGGACTCTCAGAGGGAGATTTCAGGTTCTCTACAAGGGCCCACAGATGGGCAACATGGTCTTCTGTTGCCCAAGTGAACTCGCCTAGGTCTTTTGTTCCAGGCACTAATGTGGAGACAGGTTAAACCACTGCAGAGGAATTTTGGCCTAAGGTGAAATTTTGGATCTACCTGGAAACTTTGATAATTCAGTGAGATGTAAGGGATGAAGGTAGAAGTCTCCTCCTTTAAGAAGTATTTCAGAAACACTTGTTAATTTCCACAAGTTAATTTTATTTCTCAGCCAACTCCCACATTCTTTTCAGTGCTGTCTTTATGAGTCAAGAAAAAAAAATGCTTTTTTGTCTGGAAGGCCTAAACTTGTTTCTGGGATGTAAATTAAGGATATGTATGTCCAACTATGCTTGTTTGGCCCTCATTGGGATGGTCCATGCTACAGCTTAATTTCTAGTCAACTAGAAAATGGCTCCTTTCAACGCTGTCATCTGTCCCTGTATGTCAGTTTCTTCCCTTCACTTTAGTTTAATTCTTTGCTTAATGCTTAATCAGTTATTTTCTTTGTTTGACAAGACAACACGATTAGCTGAGAGAAAAGCACATGTGTTAGCAACTGGTTTCCCTCTTACTAAGGGTGACACCCTGGACAAGTCACTTTGCCCCTCTGAATTTCATTTCACCCTTCGACAGATAAGGAGACAGTACAGGGAGAGGCTCAGCAGTACAACTGGTATGATTTAGTCAAAATGAATGTAGTTCTTTCAGACACAAAGGATAACAGAAACCAGGGAGGCAGCGCAATATAATTATAAATTGCATGGTGGACACTGTGGCAAACTTGAGAATTTATGGGCCATCTATAGGTTCAGGCATTATTCTCTTATAGCAAATGCTTCTATAGCATGTCTTCCTCTTCAAATAAAAAACAAACAAAAACCAATGGAAACTTAATTGCTTCCTTTCTTTTTTCTCAGAACAAATAAGAAACTCAGATGTGTGTGCAAAGCTTTCGAGCTTTTTAAAAAGAGAATAAAATATAGTTGGAAAAAAAACCCCACACATTACGTACAGAATTTCATGCAACAAAATGATCAGAATTTAAGAACAGTTGTTATATTGCATAGTGTTATCTTTAAATTAGTTGTTCAGATTACCAGATATACGCATGCAAAATTGGTCAAAAATTACAAAAAATTAAAATGGAGAAAGAAAAAAATAAGCATTAATTGATCTTTTCAACAGACCAGCAGAAATCAGCAGCACAGTTATGCAAGATACCTTGTGTGGACACATATATATTTCATTTTCCTGTCTTTCTTTCTTTTCTCCTTTCCCTCACCCCTGTTTCCTCCTTTTGAACAAGTGTTGAACTAATGCATCGTTAAAAAGAAGACTGGAACCATTGAAATGTTGTGGGTTGGGTCTGGTTAATAAACTACATCCGCTTAAAACACATGGTTCATCTTAACCATTATTTTAGATTTGTACCTTCTTCCTTTTCATCTTTATCCAATTATATTTATTTTCCACCTGTTCCTCCCCACCCTCCATACTCACATTGTTTCTTTTCATCATCCTAAAATATATCAGATTCTTGGCTTGGGTCATGGTCACAGACATCACAATTTCCTCATTCTTCCTTCAAGTGTATTCCAATCTATACCCACCACCTTCGGCATAATCAACAATATTAGGACATCAACACACCTACTGTATTTCAAAACAGTTAAGTTTATGCATCCATTCCCAATCTTCCCACTTTTATTCCAAAAGCAAAGTAATTAAAAAAAAATTCCCACTGCACTGTTGATGTAATCACCAAGAATGCTAACTCACCCATTCACTGGGCTGGATTGAGGTTGAGGTTGGTAGCCCTTGGCCATATACGTGGGACATTATTTTTTTATTTTATTTTATTTTTTGTCTTTTTGAGACAGGGTCTCACTACGCAGTTCAGGCTGGCCTTAAGCTCACTTTGTAGCTCAGGCTGGTCTCGAACTCATAACAATCCTCCTGCCTCAGCCTCCCGAGTGCTGGGATTACAGGTGTGTGCCACCACGCCCGGCTCTCATGTACGTGGGACATTCTTAAGCCTGGTAAGGAGTTTGCTTAAAGGAGGCATGACCATGACTCCATTGTCTTTCCAGAAAAATATGTTAAGGAAGCTGAAGCACTAATTTTTAGTGATCACAGTGTAAAAATTATGCTCTTCTCCAAAAATGAGCAGGATTTTTCTAGTTGCACTAACTTACCTCATTTTATTTTAATTAATTAATCTATTTATTCATTTATTTTTGTATTTTAGTAAGGGGCTACAGGGTCTCACTATGTAGATCGGACTCGTAATGATCCACCTGTGTTCAGTTTCCCAAGAGCTGGGATTACAGCTGTGTGCCACTAGGCCCAGCCTCAATCACTGTCTCAGGGTGCCCTGGGGATGGGGCCAGCACAGCATGCTGGGGATTGAACCCATGCTGCTCCATTCTGCCTAAGCAGGCTCTTTAATCCACTGAGCTATTTGGAGCCCTGAGCTATTTGGCTGGCCCAACTAGCCTCATTTTAATTCTTGTAGAAAGTACCTATTTCATTTAGGAAAGAAAAACACCTCTTTGAAGATGGTGTAATTATACTTTGCATGGATGCCACCATTTTCTACTCCCTGCCCGATACCAGAAATAATTAGCCATTAAGGGTCCACGTTCCACTTAGTTTAGATGCAGCAGCAAAATTATTGGTTCACATGGCGTTGGTTACTAGTCATTAGGAGTTGCGAGTGTGTTAAAATCTAATACATCAGGCTGGGGAGATAGCTCGGTGACGTAATTGCTGCTTGGCCAGTGCAAGGCACTGAGCTGGATTCCTGTACCACATGCTCCCTGGTACCACATACCATGCCAGCCACACATAAACCCAGCGCTGGAGAGACGCTGAGACAGGAGGATCACTATGAGTTTGAGCTATGTAGCAAGAGTCTGTATCAAATAAATAAATAAATATATTTTTTTAAAAATCCAGTATGTCAAAAAGCAAAACCCAAAGATTCACTAACTAATTAATAGATAAACAAAGTAGCTATACAATGGAAAATTATTTGAGAGTAAAAAGGGGGGAAGGCTAAGAGAGGCTACCCATAATAACATGGATGAACCTCAGGATGTTACCAGACATGTAAGGCCATGTGTGGCCTATGTCTTCATGTGTGAAATGTCCAGAAAATCTATAGAGACAGACAGAAGATTATAGCTGTCTGAGGCTTTGATGGGTAGAAGACAAGGATCAACTGTAAAAGGGCTCAAGGTTTGTTGTAGGAACAAAAAGAAAAAAAGGGGGTTGGCAAGATAGCTCAGTGGACTAAAGCATCTACTTAGGCAAGCTTAGGCAAGCTCAGGCAAGCTCATGGATCACGGTTTGATCCCTGGCATCACATGCCATGCCAGCCCTGCCTGCAGGGTGGGCTGAGTCTGCCAGAGTCCAGGCATAGTGGCACACCCCTCTAATCCCAGCTCTGGGGAGGCTGAAAGCAGGAGGATCACCGCAAGTCCGAGCTCTGTAGTGAGACTCTGCAACAATGAAATGCATTAAAAAAAAAAAAAAAGGTTTCTTGTAGGGGATGATGAAAATTTTCTCAAATTAAAGGGAGGTGATGGTATATAGCTTGATAAATTTATAGAGTCATGGAAATGTACACTTGAAAAAGTGAGTTCAGTGTTATGTAAATTGCATCCTATTAAAGCCTTCTAAAATCATACAGAGTAGATGGGCTCCCCAGAGTCAGGAAGATTTGGGAAGCAAATTTTTCTAGAATCTTCCATTGACTTGGCATAAAATACTATACTATTATAGTATTAAGAAAAGACTTCTTTTCTCTATCTCTATTTGTTTCTTTAAAGTTCATGAGCTGACTCTTGTCAGGAATATTAATTGATTAATTGATTCGAATGTAGTGGGGGTGGAATCCAGGGTATCATGCATGCTAGAAAAGCTCTATTTTCTTGCATCTCTGCATCTTGACACCTTTTTTAGATTTAAGAAACAGATTGAGAATAGTTACTGATATCATTTGACCAATGATACCAGTCAACTTTAGTGGATTAGGTAGCGATTTCAGACTCATCTCCTGCCCCTGTCCGCTTGAAATCTCACATCTATACACGGAGTACTACATAGTGTTTGACTATTGGTATATGGAGATAAGAATTATGAACGCTTCTGGGTCTCCAAATACAAGATTTTCAAAAGTATTTTCTAAGAACTTAATATCATCATGATGTATGGTAATGGTGTGACATTCCTGTCCTGTTCATATTGTCTTTTAGGGTTCCCAACAGGCAAGAAACACTGGAAGAAACATCTTTATAAAGATTTTTGTAAATCTTGCAAATAATTCTGAAATTCATTCCTTTATAGAAATTTATTAAGTAAAGTTTTGGGAAAGGGAGGGGATGCTTATGAATATAGCACAAATAACAGAATTGCTTCTTGCCTCTGCAGAGTATACAACTTTTCCCATCATTGCTCTTTATAATCTTTATAAAGAATAATTACTTTATTCCTTTATAATCTTGTCTGATTGGGTAGGTAGGTACAGTAAGAAAAAAGGTATATGTGTGTATGTGTGAGTGTGTGGCCTTTTCTTTGGGTGTGTCAAATGGTTTGTGTTGAGAAAAGATTGTCTTTGGATTAAAAACAATGAAACTGAATTTGCTTTCTAGTTTTCCTATTAAGTTCTTGTGGGACTGAGCTGACAATAAAAAGAAGGCAGTCTGAATTACCTTCTAAATGATTTCGAAGTTTCATAAGATCTTCTCATGGACACCTAGAGAAGTTCCAGAGACAAAGTAGATCCTTCCTGCAGTCTGTTTCTGACCCCACAAAGTTTATGGTCTGACTGGGGTGGCTGGATCAAAACAGAGGTTGTCTAACGCTCTGATTAATTAGATGCACAGACGCAGCTGTCCAGTTTGCAGGGGAGCAGGCTGAGCGGAGTGAGTGTTAACGGACTCTGAAAGCGCTGGCCCTGCCTTGCGTTGCTCTTACATTTTTATAAACTGGAGTAAGAGTGAGACACCAGGTCTGTGATAATGATCATTTGTTGGCACTAAATTGGCTGGCGGTGGATTCTTGGACGAGAATCATTCTCAAGACAGAGCCACCTACCCTTTTGATTTCACATTTTTCTCAAAGAATCTAAGTTTTTGTTTTTGCTCTGAAGAAAACTAGTGGGTCGCTTTAAGCCTATTTGTCCTTTAAAAACACAGCCAGAAAACTCAGCATGCCTGGGTGTGGTTTTGCAGGGCCACACACACTGACAAACAAAAGCCACTCTGGTGAGACTTTGCATAACTTTAAATGTCTTATTCTGAACACAGACAGGCAGAGAAGTGATAAATATTCTCCCCGGGGGGAAATGGACAGAAAGGGCTATTCATGTATGGGGCTCACTTTATTCTGGGCACTTGAGGTGTTTATTCTCTTATTTGCTTATTTAAGATGTAAGAGTAATTTTAGTTTTTATAGAACAAAAGAATCTCAGGCTCATTGTCAAAACAAATTGAGCACAGCAATGGTACATGGACAAAAATTAAAAATAGCCCCACACCAGCAGCCACACCAATTTCTTCTTTCACCCTTTCTTTTTGAAATTGAAAGCCAAAGGGCAATAACCACTTTTCATAGACTAATAGGATTTCTTCTCTTGACCTTTTTAAAGGTACTTTACCATAAATGTGAATTATTTTGCAACCACCCCCATTGTATTTATATACCTGCTTACTTTTCTACAGGATTACAAATAGAGCTGCTTCATTCTTTTTAATGAATACTTAACATTTTATCCCATGCAAATACTCATATTTGTTTAGCCACACCTCATCCATGAATGTATGTAGGGCTTTTTTTGCAAGTTGTACTTTTACACACACACACACACACACACACACACACACACACACACACACACGCACAAACAGCATGCCTATTCATATAGACTTGCAAATAATTCTGAAACTCATTTCTTTAATAGAAATTTATTAAGTAAAGTTTTGGGAAAGGGAAGACATGCTTATGAATATAGCACAAATAACATAGAATTGCTTCTTGCCTTTAGCATACAACTTTGCCCACCATTGCTTTTTATTTTTAAAGTAATTTTTCTTTTTAATGTACTTGGTGTGGGGTCTCACTATACAGCTCAGACTCATAGCGATTCTCTTGTTTTCAGCCTCCCCAGCACTGGGACTAAAGGCGTGTGCTACCACGCCTGATCTTGGTGGCCAGCTCAGCACATCTGGGAACAGGGATCGAACCTGGTCCATGCGCTTGCCTAAGCAGGTGCTCAGTCCACTTAGTTATCTCGCTGGCAGCCCACACTGCATCTAAAGTGCATACTCTATCTCACCCCTCCCCTGCCTATCCATTAAAGTGATACTGAGTATCCCGTTTATGTGAGAAAACCTTGTATACGACTGAGGCTGCTCAGACTCATTACTGCATATGTGGGAAACATTCTAATGTCTAACTACAAAGCTCACTACTCCAGATACCACCAGGATTTACTTATCTCCAGACCACTCAAGGCAGATGTGTCAAAATTTATGTACCTAGTCATTACCAATCCAGGCAAAGGGAACAAATGTAAAGAGGTTAGTTTCTGTTGTCAGTGAAACCACAAAACTGCAGCCCAGGAGAAGCTGGGAGACCTGTAACCCTCACTCTTCCTGGGAGTTAGGCCCATGAGGTTTTGAATTTCAGATGAACCACTCTGCGTCCAAACAGCTTTGATAAAGCTACTTTTTATTCGACTTAGGTTTCTACATCTATGAAGTGAAAAATATCAATATCTGCCTTCCTGGGTGGTTGTGTGCATCAAATGCCTTCATAGCTTCCAAGACAGAATCAGAGCTTTCTAAAACTCAGCTATTATTTTGATTATTTTTCTTGTGTTTATTCTGATAACCCTCCTGATTCCCTGGCAGATCTGCCAGCTCTGATCCCGGCAGCTCCTCTCTTACTAACTTTGCTGTCCTCAGGAGCCCTCGGGTGATTCTGGGTATGACCTTAGCTCTCATTCTAGGAGAATGTGAACATAATATTCCCTAATACAGTCCAGGGATACAAGAAGGTTGCTAATTAGAGAAGGAAGACTGGGTACAGGTAATGGCTTTCTGCATAGCCATTAACATTCACAGTTTGGAATCTGAGTATGATTACTTCTTAGAATAAATTGTCTTGTTCTGATCTTTTTTTTTTTTCTTGTTTGGATCTTGTCCTCCAGTTTTCAATGTCTCTTCTGTCCTCAGAAAGCCCAGCTTTGGAACTCAGTACTTTGGACTCTAGTTATCAGGTTAGACAAGTACATATGCTACTTGTCAGGCTTGGGCCAAGTTGTTTGGCTGGGACACTCATTACTGGACCGGGCTATCCCTTCACCAAGCTGGGCTCTCAGCCATCACTGGAGAGATGCCAGAGGAAAGGAGGAGGGCCTGTGCCAGGCTGGTGTGGGAAACCACCGCCAGCAGCCTGAGATGGCCTGCAGCTACATGGGCAGGATTAGTGACATCAGTCCCTCCCAGCAGCAGGTTCAGGCAGGAGGAGAGGGAGGCCATGGGAGCCCAGGTCAGAGAGGGCATTGACAGCCAGGAGAGCAGGTCTTCCCAGACTTGGGCTCCTTCTGGCCTGCCCACTCTGGAGTGGTTGTTGGGGGAACCTGTTGGGTAAGCTCCTGTGTGTTTCTCTGTGAGGTTGGGTCTTATAATCAGTGCAAAAAAAAAGTGAGGTGATAGACGGGAGCACTTTGATGACTCTGACGTGTACTTGAGAAGTAGCCAAAGGGTGGTTTATGTTTCCTAGGCTGAGATGTGTTATGACAATGAGGCTGCTGCTGTGATGCCCATAGCCAAGCCTGCCAGAGGCTGGGACTCCCTGACATGCTCAGGGAGGAGGCAGCACTGTGGAGGCAGTGGACTGCCAGACTAGGGGGCAGGACACAGAACCTAAGACTTCAGAGTAAACAGATCAGGCCGCTGAACGCCAGATTCTTCATCAGGCAAATAGCAGGAATGGGCTGCTTCTCTCTGAGCTCCTTAGTTGCATACTTGTGCTTCACTCTTCTCCACACTTCACAGATGCCATCTTACTTAATCCTAGAACAAGTGTACAGTGCAGGAGCTACTGCTGTCACTGTTTTATAGACAAGGCACAGAAGGGTCAAAAGATTAAGCTGTGCTCTAATGGCACAGATGGAAGAGCTCCGTTTTGGCCCTAAGCCAAGGGCTTCAATATCTTTATACTGAACCACGGTGCTGTGCTTCTACAACTTGACTCTTGCTCGTTTTGCTTATTTCAGAGTATCACATGATGGATGTGATTATTGGAAAAAATCCACTTTTATATTATAAAATATCAATCTTGGTGTTTTCTCACTATCCTATCTCCAGAACTGGGCTCTGGACCTAATAATATATCTGTGACAAACTTCCAGAAATATCAAGATAAAGGACTAGAAGTAACAGCAGGTTCCCTAGGAAATTGTCCAGAAGTGCTCTGGCCTCACAGCACATACTTGGGGCTGTTATATTTAGGGTAAGCATGCTGGAAGGCTGTCAAAGCCTTCAGTGCAGCCTGACCAGTCATGCATGGAGTCATCTCCACGGGGTGACCACTGGAGCACTCCTACTTTGCTCATATATAAAAAGTAAAAGAAAATAAGCTACCCCATTTTCAGGCAGGCCAATCCCTGGGTCCTATGACCCACAGCTTGTCCATTTCAAAGGAAATCTCCAACAACAACTCTCCAAGCCTCTGTTACTGAACCCCTGAGAGTTGATCCAGGTCATCTCTCTGCCTTGGGGAGGAGGGTCTTCATCCACTGTTCAGCATCCCAACCCATCCTCGCCTTCAACTTCAGGTCTACTATGACAAATCTTTGAAGCGCCAGGGGTAAATAGTCTCAAGAAAATCATTGTTTCCGAACTGCATGTTCTCCTCCATCTTTGTGGCAGTCCTTGCTTTTGTAGAGCCAGAGAAAACAAGAGGAGATGAAGGGCAGTAATGAGCTGTCATCCCTAGCTGCATACTCTGAGTAGCCTACTTGTATCTTTTTCCCTTTCCACTTGACAAAACCAAAGAAACAATACATAAGTGTGTGATGTATGGATAAAGGTCTACCAAGCACTCATCTCTATGTGCATAGACTTCGTGCTTGAGGGTAATCTGAAGTCTTCTCAAACAAGTGATAAATGTAGCCATGGTGTTTGTTTTTCCGTTCCATACTGCTCATCCTGAACCACCCATCTCATGTTTCTGGTCCCATTGAACCTGACCTCTGGGCTTGGCAAAGTTGGCAAAGTGCTTAGGTGGTGTGATACAAATATATATATATATATATATATATATATATATATATATATATATATATATTTATCAGTCTGTCAGATAGACAGACAAATGGGCTGAAATGAAAGCACAGCCTAGTCATCTCTAAGATGGAATAGACAATGCATTTAGATAATATCAGAAAAAGAATATCTTCTGGGATAATATATTTTGATGTGTTCAGCTCCCATTAACAAAGATAAGATAGTGGAAGCAGGTTTGAAGTGATACAGCATGGAGGAACATCAAGTATTGCATAAATACATTTTCTTTGTCCTAAGTAGAACATGATCAATTTAAAAATCTATGTACCATTATCAACAGCCTATTATATGCCAGGTCCTGCTCTGGGACCAGTGGGACTAAGGATGTTCTCTATCTGGACTGAACTTTCCCACACTCCTTTCTGAATGCTGAGTGAGAGAAAAGCCAGAGATAGAAAAAATCATTTTGAGACGTAGACAATAGACTATTTTTCCTAATGGACACCTTAGTCACCTGCTTAAAAAGGTTCACTAAGGCCAGGCTGGCTGTCTAAGGTAGAAAGTTCTCTTGCTCTGACAGCAAGAGAGTTCTTGACATTTTTGGCCGAGGTCATTATTTTTCAAGGAGGTGTCTTCATTTGGAGGACAGTTTCTTGGCTCCAGCACACCAGCACAACAGTCACCTGTTTTCCTTGACAGGACTGTTGCTCCTGATATTGCCACACTGGCAGTGCATCCTGGGGCCCTTGACCAGAGCTAGGAATGCCTTCTCCAGATGAGGTGGTGGCAGCTTCTGTAATATTCCCCACCAGTCGCTTGGCTCTTAATCAAGCTTCCTTTACTGCATATCAGAAATCATCTTCAGGAATTAGTGAAGCTGCTCCAAAAGTGTGTGTCCCTTCCATATGCCCATATCATGTGAGTCAGAGGGTATCACAAGACTGCTCTTGCCAATAAAAAATGATGTGTAGGGGCCAGGGATATAGTTTAGAGGCACAGCACCTGCCTGGCAAGCACAGGGTCCCGAGTTCAAATCCTGATCTATCTCTATCTCTATTTCTCTCTATCTCTCTCTCTATATCTCTATCTATTATGTAAGTCTGTTATTAAATTTATAATTTTATAAGACTTTCTGTACAAGCATTATTATAAAATTTAAATAATATTTTCTTAGATTGTATTGCTTTAGAAAATAGTGTTACATTGGGAGGTAAACTAAAGTCACTGTTTCAGGAATGTTAGGATTCTTTCATTGTGGACCAATCACATGTTTACGCGCTGCTTTCTCCATCTTCTCTTTGACGGCTATCGAATACAGCTGTTGATGCATACATATAAACACACACACACATACACACAGACACACACACACGTCCTCTTTTATTTTAAAGAGAACAAAAAACAAGGGAAAAATAAGAATGATACAGAATTTCAAAACAAGATGATGGGAAATTAACAATGGTTGTTGCACTGCATATTGTTATTTTCAAAGCAGTTGTTCAGATTACCAGATACAGGCATGCAAAATTGATCAAACAATTAAGCATTAACTGTTCCTTTCAATAAACTGATGGTCATTAGTAGTACAATTATCTTAGCTACCTTCCTTGTGGTTTTTTTTTCCCCATCTCAGTTATTCTCTTTTTGAGCCATCATATGTGAAATATATCAGACTCACATGTGTAAACCATCGTATTGTCCCTGAGCCTAAGAAACTGAAAGAGTAAATGAAATCCAAAGGTACAAATAGGGCAAGAAGCTGCACACACCTCCTTCCAATTGTCCTGGGTGGCTTCTTCCTCTTGTTCAGTGGTGCTGGATGCGTGCGCAGCTGTTACACACTGGGCCTTCTGGGGCTATCAACTCTCATCTGCCTACTCCTGGTGGTCTCGTGAGAGTTCTTGGATTTTAACTTTTAGACACTCTGTACCTGAGTTTCTGATTTTTAGGAGGTTATCTCAGTTGGGGCATCAAACATCTGTCCTATTAAGTGTGTAGCCTAACTCTTTCCACACCTAGGTTAAGATTTGCCCTTGACCTTCAGGTGTGAGTTCAGTTCAACTTGTCTTCAACAGCACCAGAAGCCATTAGACTGTCTGTCTGTCTGTCGCTCTCTCTCCCTCTTTCTTTCTCCCTTTCTTTTTTTTGTGCTACCAGAAGTTGAACTCAGGACCTTGTGCTTTCCAGGCAAGCACTTATTCCACTGAGCTATCTCTCCAGCCCCAGTGGTGCTTTTCCTTGTAGTGATCTCAGCAATTTCAAAGACCAGTAGGGTCTGCCATGCACACCAGTCATCAATTAAAGGGACCTTTCCAAGCCAAACTGAAGGCATTGCTTCCTCACTAGCAAAGCGTCTTGAACTCAGCAGTGACTCATGGCCATGACTGCTAATTATTATAATATCATTATGTAGTGTTCCATAACACTATAAACCAGGGATTGGATATTTTTGTGTGCGAAGGTCCAGATAGTGAGCATTTTAGGCTTTGCCATCATTTTATCTCTGTAGAAAACTACTCAAGTCGGCTGCTGAAACACTTAAACATTTATGGACAATATGGAAATTAATAGAATGTCTTACTGAGGTGAAAATTGTAGCATTTCTGAAATGCTACAATTTTCACCTCAGTAAGGCTTTATTTGTAACAAAAAGCCATGGTCTAAGTTTGACCCATAGACGTAGTTTTCTTACACTTGGCATATACCAGAGAGCAGATTGAAGGCTCAGATTCAGCAAACGTTCGTTGGCATACTTACGTGTCAGGTAATTCGATCAATTTATTTCAATGACTCATTCAAAAGCTGTGAAGTGGAAGAAGAATTATCAGTTTACAAATAAGAAAACTGAGGCTCCATGGGGCTAATGTTCTCAGAGACAAGCAGCTAGTTAATGGCAAAAGAGAACTGAGCACAAGTCATCATCAGTCAAGTTCTTGGGTCATGTTTCTCTGTAGCCTTTTCTAATAGGCAAATGCACTATAAATAATCATTTCTAGAAGCCACACTGCCATGCCTTTTCTTATTCAGGGTAGTGTGAATGTGTCAGCATGTGCCCAGGGCAAGCTGCAAGGCATGCTGGGACTCAGAAATATGGAAGAAAAGGAGGTACTGAAACCAGGTGTGGTGGCTTATGCCTGTAATCTCCACACTGGGGTGGCTGAGATGGGGGGGGGGGTCACTATGAGTCTGAGCTCGGTAGCAAGACTGTGTACCAAATATGTAAATAAAGGTATTTATTTTTAGTTGAGAGAATTTTTCCAACTGTGAGATTGCTAACATATAAGCCATCCCAGGGGTGAATCTAAGATGATTCTTAGATTAAACAGCAGTAATTTAGAATGCCTTGAAGAGTTACTTATATTAAATGTATGACTATTAAAAAGGTGAATGAAATGATAAATTAATGACCAAATGGACCAATAAGTGAATGAAATAAAGTTTTTACAACTTTTAGGATTCAAGGATGTAGACCAGTAATAGAATGTTTGACTAGCATGCAAGAGATCCTGGGTTCAGAAAAAAGATTTTGTAAATTTTTAAGATTCAGTAGAAGAAAGGAGTATATGTAGGAACTGTGGAAGTTCTTGAAGTAAGTGACAAAGTGAGGTGGGTTCAGAGAAGTACTATGTCCTTTTTGCATGGAACTCTAAGAGATTCTTTGAAACAGGAGAAAATTGAATTAGGCCCTGCGAGTGAAAATTATTTGTTATTTAACTGCTATTTGCGCTTGCCAGGGAAGCTATTATTCCACTGAGCCATCTCCCCAGCCTGAATTTGGAAATTATTTAGATTTTCTGTGTTGACTAATATTTGTATAATATTTATATATAATATATGGACATTTTATAAAACCATGTGTTTTGCTTTAGAACTTGCAAAAGCATAGTGAGCTAGAAAAAGTAGGGTCAAGTCCCCCTTTCTCCTGAATGTGTACATGTTGATGCCTTCTTGCTTTTCTTTATGTTAGTGCTTCCTTATTCATTTTTATACTGTCCACTGCTTGGTGTTTAACCAGATACAGGCGTTTGCTCTGCATTTTGTTTGTGAACTGGTTCAATCAATACAGTCATGCAGTCACTGTATAACTGGGAAAAAAAAAGTTGATAACAATTCAGGGTGATAGCATGAAGCACAGGGACAGTGAAGACACTTCCTGGCTATGATAGGTAAAATATAGCATGGAAGCAGAACGAATTGAAGGTAGGCATCCATTGAAGGTTTTTTTTTTTGCTGATTTGGGGGCAGTTGGGCCCTATACTTTAACAGCCATAACATTACTGAGAAAGCTATGACTGTCTGTCTGTCTATCTATCTATCTATCTATCTATCTATCTATCTATCTATCTATCATAATAGTGGCATTTAAATCTTTTTTTTTTTTTTGGTGCTAGGGATCAAGCTCAGGACCTTGTGTCTGTCAGGCAGGCGCCATGCTGCTGACCTGCATTCCTGGCCAGTTTCCATCTTTGAGATGGAAGACACACAAAACCGCCAAGACAAGGCTGGATAAAATGCAAGGTAAGAAGACAAGAATAGAGGAGGATCAATATGATAAAAAGTCTTGAGACTGGGGTGAGATCACCACAGCAATCCAGCCTCAGCCAGTGGAACTTGGGTACGTTTACCTGAAACGCCATGCAGGACCCCCTGCTTTGGTTGGAGCTGGCCTGGGTCCTGGGAGGGTGTGTTGGACTCACACAGTAAAGCTCAGACTTGTGGACAAGAAAGGTAGGGAAGGATGAACACTGCTGCTGGAGCAGAGACAGAGTTTATTTTATGTATTTTTTTGTAACATTTAAAAATTTTAAATAGAGCAAAAATTTTAAAAAAAGAAATAAAAACAATGACACAAAGTTTCAAAACAGGACATGAAAAATTAGCAATAGTTAATATATTGCATATTGTTGTTTTCAAAGTAGTTGTCCAGATTACAAGATATAGTCATGCAAATGAATCAACCAATATGAGCACAGACATCTTTACAAGTAACTAACAAACACTAGTAGTATAATTTTGTTAGCTTATATATATGGCTAACAAAATATTTTATTTTCCCTTCCTTCTTTTCTCCTTTTCCCCATCCTGGTTGTTGTTTGTCATTTCAAGCAGTTTCTTTCCTTGTGTCAATATCTATTGCAGATTTTGTATCTTTACTCTTTCAGTTCCTTACACTGGGGAGACAAGATGATGTTTACAAATGTGAGTTTGATTTATTTCACTTATAAGTATGGTCTCTTATTGCACTCAGTTCCCTATAAAAGCCTCGACTTTAACCTTCTTAATGGCTGAGTAATACTCCATTGTATAAAAATACCACATGTCAAAAAGACCAAGATCAAAAGCTGAAAAATTAGCTGGGAGTTATTGGAAAAGTCTCAAATATGATGAGATTAATTTAAAGGGAGGGGCAGAAATGAGGGAGAAGTACAAGCCTATGACACATTTGGAAATAATAATTTATATAATTAAGTTGTGAAAGGATATTTGAGATCAAACCAAAATAATGTATTCAGAGTAAAACATAAATCCAGTTGTTAATCAACATTAGGCCTTTTCTGTTCATTTCCTCACTTTGTCTTGGTAAGAGCACTTTGAAGTTCATGTCTTCGGCCCCATTTACAGATGAGAAAACTGAGGTGGAGAGGTCTATGTGACCGATCCATGTGATCAGAAGGAGAGTTCAAGTCCAGTTACTTCTAATGTCAAAGTCTTATCTTTTCAAACAAAATGACTTAAGGACTTTTCTTGCTTCCTATACGTGGGGAAAGCATTCCCGTTCAGTGGCTGCAACCACAGATGAACCACCCTGAACACACACCTGATTCTTTCAGAAACAAATAGGCTTGAGCGCTGAGTCACCCCCTGAAGTAGCCTGAAGGAGGTAATTATAAGCAGCTGGAGCAGACCAGAGAGCGGCTCCACCCACCCCTAAAACCAGAGAAGAGGCAGGGGCTGGCTCAGGAAAGGAGAAGGAACTGCACACTGATGTTACCACAGGAGACGGGGCCCTGCCAGACAGAAGGAGGCAGGGCTGGACAGAGCGGGAGGCTGCTGTTCTGGAAGAAAAAGGAAATCACATTCTAAAATTGCAAAGGTTCCTGGGGCTGTGCTCTCTCTAAGGACAGACTCAAGTAATAGATCCGCGGCCCTGAAACCCTGCTGCTTTGACTCTTCATCACAGGAAAATAAGTTTCAGTCTAGGCAATAAAAGTAGCAGTGAGGCCAATGAAAAATCTACAGGTAGGAAGGCAAAGCTGAAAGATGAAGTGCCCCGTTTGCACTTAGAGGTTATTTTTCCTTAGTCTTCTCTCCTGTAGGTACTACTGGCTCGTTTATCTCAAAAGGCCAAGAAACAATTTTTTTTTCCTTTTATTGATGAATGACCACTTGCCTTTTGATATACAGCCACTGAGTTAATTTTCCCTTCCTGAAGTTGCTGTACCTCTGAGTTGTCATACCTGCTAAATCACTGAGGACCCAGAGAGCATCTGGGTGGCTCCTGAGACCTATGGCCTGGCCAAGGAGGACCTACATAGGACTGGCCCAGAAACCTCAGCAGATGACAGAGTATCATACTGTTGACCCGAAAATGAGAAGTTGGGAGGAGAAGTGGATTGGGAGCATGGGGGAGGCCTGCTCAGTTGCTGTACCAAACCACTATCTGCTCCACAGATTAGCTAGAGGCCCAAGGCCAAGTTGGACTAAGGGCACCTGGGTCCAAGTGAGAAGGAGATAGCAGGTATATCCTGCCATATTTTGGACTTATGTAGATTAAACACTTTATTATGAAGATATAATTTGTGAGTGAATGAATGAATGGCCTCTTCAAGAGATCGGGGGGGGGAGAGAGAGAGAGAGAGAGAGAGAGAGAGAGAGAGAGAGAGAGAGAGAGAGCTAAGTACTAAGGACCACAGGAAGAATCTATTTGGGGTGAGATTATAAAAAGTGACCCCAAGGGTCAGAGAGTGTTTGACTTGAATTTTCATGCATCTCTCTACTTCTGTTGTGTGTGAGATTAAGGCACATTTGAAGTGATCTATATATGAAGCTGAAATATATAACACATGAGGATAAATCTGCCTTATTGCCTATAGAGTATCTGATATGGGATTCTTTTCCCTTGCTTCTGAGATGCGATGTAAATAACAAAGATCCTTGGTAGTCAAACCCTGTGGTTAGAGGTAGCTTGGAAAATCTCATATTTGTACAACAAAGATCAACAAGAGTTATTGCATACAACCCTAATGGCAAAACCAAGGCACAAGGTAAACACAGTTTGTACAGGTCCTGAAACTGCCTTGAGGCTGTCAATTTTAGGTACTCAGAACTGCCTTGAACATTGATGTCTGGTTCTGCCTTCTGTAGTCCATCTTGTTAAGGTCTGAGTATCTGCACTGCTTATGAAAACAAGAAGCTTCTATTCGGTGCCTATATCTTGTATCTGAGAATCTATTAGGAATATAACGTGTCCTCCCTTAGCTATAATCGGATCCAGACAGTAACAGCAGCTGACATCTTCCCTATTTTTACTGACTGCACTATGTGGTGCCTCGTTCTCTCTGGAAAGTCTGGAAGTCAGAATCTATTCCTGGGGACCCTGGCCCTGGAAGCTATACTCAGCTTGCTGTGTGTGCAAAGTACCTCCCCTTCTCGGTGATTCCTAAGACAAGATGTTATATCTCAGGCTGAACACTGATCTTGGTTTTTGACTAGAGGCTGCTTTTGGTCCTCCAATTGACATCTTCAGAGCCAGGATATATTTGGGGTAATGAAATGAGTGTATTGTTATTCAGAGCCCTTGTGACAGAGAGCATACCTTTCGTGTTCACTCAGTGGAGGTCCCTCTGTGAAGAGTGGGACAAAGAGAGGAGGCCCTTCTTCATGTTCCACAACATCTTTCCACACAAAGACATAAAAAGTTCCCTGCATTACTTGGGTTTTGGTCTCTTGTACTGCTTAGTAATTGACAAGGTCAATTATTCATCCAATAATAACCAAGTTTTGTGAGCTAATCAGAACGGGAAGTTCTGATTAGACAATCCTGGAGTAAGACCCAGGGCATTAAAGAACCTACTCGGGAAAAGATATACCTGGATTTAAACCCCAAATCCCTCAGTTCTTAGATCTCTGGAAAGCAGTCTTAGAATGCGCTCTTTATCAAAAGGTATTGCATGATCGATATAAAAGCTTAATATGGAATGCTAATGTACAGTACATGGTCAATAAAGGGCAATTCAAATTCTTTACATGTCATTGTAATACACACACATAATACATATGTGTTGCCCTACATTGCTACCAAGAAGACCCCTTGAAAGTCTACCTTAGAGCCATTTTTTGTTATAGTAGATGAAAAGTAGTATCTTGTAAACTCTCTAGATACTCTTCAAGGCAGCCCCAAACAGAAGACAGGGCTGCTGGGAGCCAAGGAACCAGGAAAACAGATAGCAGCTCAATTCCTGAGGTCTGTTAAGCAATAGGAAAACATCCTTTGGGGGTGATTGCTGACAAAAACCCTTCCTGTTCCAAGCTGGAGGCAAGTACTGGAGGAGAGAGGGGAAGCAAGCCAGCACCGGTTTTGTTGGGACCAGCTGGCTCCTCTGACCAAGGCTGGGACCCCCTGCTGAGCTCTCTCCTTTCCCCACCCCTTGCATATTGTGAAGGAAGCCATCAGAATGGGAGGTCACCAAATTGGCCAAAGACTTGTCCCCTGGGGTTTGCTGCATGACAAAAGTGGCACAGAGTTCTTTTTCAGGGTGGTCTCTGACTGGAAGGGGGAATCCAGGAAAATTTTTGATGATAGAACATTAAAACAGAAACATATTTTTGGGGGTTGAGAATCCCAACTTGGGGTCCAAACTCTCAGACAATGTTGAAACTTCATACAAAGACAATGCTCCGTCCTTGCCTTTGGGGTTCTGATGGCACAGGTTCCCTCTCTTTTAGTACATTTTTTCTGAACACAAAAGAAAGTTCATCTCTGCACCCCAGGATGGAGCTATGAGAATGATCTATTTATTTAGAGCAAAGGAGACAGTTTCCAGAGGATCTGCGGGGTCCTTTGCCTTCAGGCCCTTTGTGCCCAGGATGGGCTAAACTGATTAAAGCTCCATTCAGATTCGCAATATCTCAAAAAATATTCTGGGGCTACTGATGAGCCTCAAGATTAGCCACTAAACTGATCTCTCTCTTACTCTCTCTCTCTCTGGAATTGTGGCTGATGTATTTTTGGAAACTGAGCGCTTTAAAAAAATTCTATTTTTCTCATGGCTTTGCGTGTGAACCTCATTAATTTCCCAAAGTCTCGGCAGAAGAACAATTGCTCTAATTCCATCTGGCAAGGTTCTAAAGCCTGAAAATTTCTCATAGAATATATAATATATGGAAAATGAATAGACACACTTATATATGACCTCTATAATAGATGGTTCAGTATACATAATAGGCTACACCCCATAAGCAAATGCACACATGTGTGTATATAAATATTTTTTTCCTTGCCTTCCTGCCCTTATACTGGAATTCTTAGCAATTTGGCCTGTCGCTGCTTATTAATGATGTTTCCAGAGCAGAGCTCATTGGTGCATTTTCAGCAATGGGCTGATTAATAGGTGGGCACGGGGGAGTTCTTTGGAAGCCAGGGCATTGCTAGCTTGTTGACCTTGATGCTCCAGGGATAGTCTTGCTTCAAACTATGGAATCTCAGTTAGCATCATAAATTGTGGAGCCACTGGTTTTATTACCCTTCTGCCTCCAGCTGGGAATGTTGTTTCTCTTTAATAATGGGCTGAGCAGCAGCAGTGAGCACTTCCCCTCCTCCCGTTGCCTCCATGACTTGCCTGTGCATTCCTCCCCTCATTTTCACTCTCACCTTCCTAGCTCTGATCAACAAAGCAGGCAGACAGTCAGACATGCATGTACTCATCGTGCGTGCACACACACACACACACACACACACACGCATGTCTACACAAGAACAGACACAGAAACATGTTTCCATGCTTGCATACACACAGACCTGTACACACATGTATGCACAGGATCACATAATTTAGATGCAGTGCACCCTCTATCCCTTTTCCTTTTAATTTTAAGACTTAGTAAGGACACATCTCCTGCCCCTCTTCTTTGGCACAGTTAAATCAGGCAGGGACTTTTCAAAAGACGCTTTCTAACCACCAAAGCAAAACAGAGAGTAACCGATCTGAGAAATGTGAAGAGCACAAAAGTAGTTTTGTTTGCAAAGCAGAAATTTCTAGAATCACAGTAGAAGTAATGAAGAATTGGCCTGCTGTCTAAGTACTGTTCTCAGAAGAGCAAAGATAACTCCTTGCTTCCTCATTTTCCAAAATGTTGTGGCTTGTAAAAGTAATAGAACTCCTTGGGCCACCTCTGGGACTGATCTCACACACACGCGCATGTGCGCATGTGCACGAGCGCACCCCCCCCACACACACACACAAGCTTTCGCCAGAGTTCGAGCAAAGGAGAAGTTTCCCTTCCAGTCCACTGTTAGCCTTTCCCTCTTCTTTTTTTTTTTTTTTTTTTTTTTTTTTTTTTTTTTTTTTTTTTTTTTTTTTTTTTTTTTTTTTTTTTTTTTTTTTTTTTTTTTTTTTTTTTTTTTTTTTTTTTTTTTTTTTTTTTTTTTTTTTTTTTTTTTTTTTT
>PVKA01006776.1:0-31970 GCA_004027165.1 Ctenomys sociabilis | reverse complement strand
CACCTAGTGAGCTTCAGCTCCTGTTTAGGATCTCTGCTCATTAGCACCTTTCTAGGGAAGTTGCATCCATAAAACTCTTCTCTTTATATTCAAGAATATCATACTTTTCCTGTTTCCAACAATCATCATAGTTGTAAATTGTTTACTTGTGGGAGTATTTGTTAATGTCTGTCTCCTTACCTGGGGTGTAAATTTCTTCAATGTAGGCTCCTCCATTTGATTGTATTCAGCCTTAGATCTCCAGCAACTGTTCCATTACCAGGAATGCAGCTCAGATTAAATAAATATTTGCTCACAGCATAAACAACCCTTCTATATTGAATTATACGCAGGGAGGTGACTTCCCAAATCTGGTCCAGTTCAAAAGTTCAAAACTTTTGAAAAAACTTTGTCTCCTTATTGAAGTAGATGGAGTTGGGGTTCCACTCAGACTCCGTCCCCTTACTGGGGCAGCTATGTCTCAGCAGGACTGCAGGTCATCAGTCACTCACAGCAGGGCCCTTTAGAAAGTGACTCTGGGTCAAGGTCTAGCTCTTCTAGAAATATCTGGAATATAAGGGAAGCTAATCTCTCCCTAGAAGTTGGTTAGAAACCAATGGCCAAAGAATGTGGGGGAGAAAAAATTGGCCTTTGGCCTCGAGGCAAGACGTATACTGGGCCATGCACACATTTAGACACCGAAGCTGCCTGTGGGGTCAGGCTGAGACTAGACATTAGCTGAACACACGCAGTAGTCAGCTTCTTGCTACTGCAGCGAAGTATCTGACACAGCCTACTTAGAGAAAAAAGAGGTTTACCTCACAGGTCACAGGCACACAGTGCAGACCGGGTGCAGTCATTGATTCAGACTCTGGCAGTGCTCTAACTAACTGTAGGCAGTGTCAATAATGTCACGATATGACTGAGTGAATGGTGGGAAAAGCAGTCACATCTTGAGCCAGAAAGCAGATGTTGAACTGGAGGGACCAGGCTTGTCACTTTTATAAAAATCCACCCAGAAAACCAGCAAGGGACACTGGAGAATTCTCTTCTGAAAGCATATCCAATGAAAAAGACAGCCTAGTAAGCCCACCTCTGAAACTTTTCACCGTCTCTTAGTGGGACCATTCTGTGACCCAAGTGTTTAACCTCAAGTGGTCATTGGGGGACATCCCAGTCACAGCTCACTATAGCAACCTGTATCTTTGCCTAGTTTTTTTCTGCTGACCCATATGACCTCCTTCACTTCTTCAAGGTTTTGCAAGGAAGTATTTTCTTAGCTTGTTTGCATAGGATTCTCAATTTAGGAATTACTCTAGGGGAACTAAACTGAGATAAATTCAGTATTTGTTACCATTGGGATATTGGTAAACTGACTTTCTGAAAGAAAACCAGACACCCACTCTGATTTGTAGCATTTCTGAATTTCCATGGAGTAAATAACTTCAACAGAGCTGATTTCAAGTTACTAATGTGACACCATTATACTAAGGTGGACAGAGATGCATACTACTGTCTCACAGGAGTCAGTGCGAGCCATATCTAACATATCATAGCTTATGATAGACATAAACTGAAAGGTAAACACATAATAATATTGGTATTAAAACCATTTAGATGCTATGTGATAAGCATTTTGTTAAGCGCACTTATTTCTGTCCTCACAACTCCAAGCACTTTGTACGATTAGTACAGACATAGAGACTGCAGCTCATACATTTCATGATTTGTCTAAAGTCAAATAAATAATATAGCTGACATTCAAATATGACTCTAAATTCTAATATATGAACAAACTTAATACTACCTAATGAAAGCTAATAATACTACTTCATATAGATAGAATTTAACATTTACAATGGTGACTTTCTCTGCCTTCTAATTTGCATTCTTCAGCATACTTGAATATTTCAATAAAATAAAACACACAAGACAAACATAGTCATTATAAAGGTAACTATGTGAAACTTATGGTGATTTGTTCAAAGGTAGGGAGGAATAGAGCTACAGTTGCACATCAGGGCTTATCTAGTTTATGTGTCCTTCTTCCCCAGAATCTCAAGAGCAAATATTATATTGTCTATAGGTAAAAATATATCAAACTTCTATCCAGAAAAAGGCAGAATTCAGGGCATTGTGTGGAACTACATTCATCATTCTTTAGCAGACTGAGAACCTACATCAATTTAGATTAGAAGTAAATGCAATGATGAAAGATAGAGCCATTACTCCTAAAAAGGTGAAAGCTAAACCAACTCAATGTAATTTTATACACAATTGCCAATGCCTGCAGAACCTTCTACAGACATTTCAGAAACTGTCGGAGACTTTGCTTTGGAGTAAGGGATGCAAAACCCTTAATGTAGACATTGGCACCTGACAGGAAGTTGATATATCTACTTGGTCCCTTCTTCCTTGACCAAAGCAGTAGCAGAGTCTGCTGGAAAATTCCAGCACACTTACACTTAGTAGAATGGGGTGCATAAGGACAGCTGATCCTGGAGGTTCTTAGTTCACCGTTCAACGCCATCTTGTGGGCAATGGAAACTTTGCCAGAGTTTGGGGATGTCTGTTCAACTATAGTGTGATTCAACATCAAATAAGAATTTGAGGGGCCAGGGAGATGGCTCAGTGGAATAAGCACTTCTCTGGCAAGTGCAAGGGCCTGAGTTCAATCCCCAGTTCCAGAGCAACTCAATGTAATTTTATACATAATTGCCAATGCCTGCAGAACCTTCTACAGACATTTCAGAAACTGTCGGAGATTTATGAGACATAATCTCATAAATGAGATTATGTATAATGCTTCCTATGGAAACCTAGAGAATATAGCAATGTGTGTGAGTTTAAATCACATTTGTAATCACAAGGAAAAGGTTTACGAATTCCAATCAGAAATTCCTTTCACTTCCAGTGCAACCTACAGGGAGAAGGAAGAGATGAATAGCTATCTACAATGGTGGTAAGCCAAGTGAGTTTTAAGTCCAGTGAAAACAATAGCTAATTACAACAAAGACCTCAACACAGGATCAAACCTGGGTTTTATTAATTTATGAGGAGGGGAGTGGCTTGAGGATGAATGACAGAGAGTATGGTGGGAAGCACATGAGTGTAGTAAGCTGCGCTAGGTAGGAGGCATACTAGCACCTCTGCAACAGGCAGAGGTGTGCAGAGAGTGAGATGCATAACAAGGCTTGAGGACTTACCTTGTATTTTGGGGTTGGTGCTTCAGCTTTGATGTCCAAGCCTTCATGATTTGAGATGTCCTCAGTTCTCTCCTGAATCCCAGTCTTAGCTGGAAATGTGGGCCCACTTGGCCTAGCTCATTGAATACCAGTTGGAAGCTATAGGCGGGGCATCACTGACCTCTTGCATTGCTTTAAAAGCTACGCATCAGCACTTCAGCTAGACCTATTCTTGCTTAAAGCCAACTGAGGGGGTAAATAAACATCTAATGAGCTCTATACATATCAACACATGGAATTAGAGCCAAGTTTAGCCAAAATGGAGACAAAAACTCTTTTTTCAAGGACAGATGTCCCAGTGGCCCTTAACAACACCTGATCGTGATGGGCTTTCTTGCTCTTCTCAGTACTTTGGAGAATCAGGCAGATCTTGGCTCAGTTTTGATGCTTTGTCCATGGTGTTGGCCAAATTACTTGCACAATCTCAACCAAGTATCCATGTTTAAAAAGTGACCACATAAGTGATGCTTATTTCACTGCCTTCTTGGAAAATACGAGATCATTTATAGTTAGTTACCTGCTCAATAATTGGCACTTTAAATGTACTTATCAATGGTAGTTATTAACAATAACTTTTACAGTCCCATTTGACTCACAATTTCAGGCGAAGCTTAATCGTGGCCTCCCTTCATAAGAACTTGAAATTCCGTTGGTATCTGTTGAGTACCTGCTGGGTTCCTGATTCCAGCGGAGGATGCAGGTGCAGCTCTTGCTCTCAAAGTCTGTGGCTGTGTTAAGACAGAATATGGTGAGCTTGATAGATTTACCACAGGGATAGGGCCCTTCCTAGGGGAAGACAATGTTCTTGGATGAGCTTAGCTGGACATAATAAGATTAACTAATTCCCTGAGACCCTCAAAGACACCTTGCTTTTGCTTCTGTTTTGTGACTGTTGTGGGTGGTGTTACCACCTGGAGTCTACTTGAAAGCATATTATCTATCTGTTGGAAAGATCCACACTACTCTAGGGTCAGTCTTTCTCCTACCTCAGCTTGTCCTGCATGTGGCGAGAGACAAAGGGAAGTAGTTGTATTTTGCAGAAATCCTTCATGTCGTGGGCAGATCTTCCATGCAAAGGACACTATGTCTAACTCCAAATTTCCACCTTTTCCTTTTCCCTTTTCCTATGGGCAGGTGGCTGGTAATAGAGAAAAAAGAGCTCAGTGTGGATACAGCTTCACTGTCACTACTCTCAAATAACTCATAGGCAAGCCCAGTGTGCTAGTGCACACCTACGATGCCAACATTCTTAAAAGCTGAGATAGGAGCGTACCAAGTTTAAGTCCAGCCTGGGCAGTTTAGTGATATGAGACCATCTCAAAACTAGGCCTAGAGAAATAGGTTGGTCTGAAAGAAATGAAGTTAATTCCTAGTACTGAAAGAAAAAAATAACTAATCATATCTAAAGGTCCTTAAATTATAGGGAGAAGGGAAGGTCAAAGGGCTTATTGTGTACTTTTGAGAATCCCTTCCCCCCCAAAAAAAACCCTGAAAATCCTGCATACTGGGAATGTTCTACTCCCTCCTTTCCCCATCCCAATGCTCAACAGTCTCTTGTCTCAAATGGAAGCAAGCTCCCTGGAATTCAAGCTAACCGTGCCTTATAATGTAGGAATGACACTAACCACTATTGGAATCTCCATTAAAAAGAAATAGGTACTGGTTGTGGAAATTTCCCTCTCCTGCTACTAGCTGTTTCTGAGCTTAGAAGGTGTGTAGGACACCAACCATCCACAAATACTCAGGCCATTCGCTTAGACACTGGGCTGCCTTCTGAACAACTGCTCAGTAGACCACGGCCACCACTCACAGTGAAGCGCGCAGTATGTACAGTCAGAGCACATCTCTCCAGGCTTCCCTGGGAGAACTGAAAACAGCCTGCGATTCCCTTGGCAGAAAACATCTGTGGGGAAGGTGTGCTGAAAAGTGAAATCACACAAAGTGCACAGCATTTCCTTATTTGTTCTCAACTTTAATTATGCATCTCTTGAGGTTGCAGACTTGCTAAAAGGTATTATTTAAAAAAAAATTAAGAGTTAAATATTCCTCAGAAATTTAGGGTGCTGGTAGATTCTGTTTCTGAGTCTGGGTGCTGGTTCTACTTATCCATGCTTATAGTAGTCTATATGTGTATACACTTATGATACCATTTGATACATGTTTTATACATATATCAAAATTTTATAAAATGAATGCTCTAAGCTATCTGACAGCTGAACTTGGTCATACAATGTATTTTAAAATACTCAGCCACAATCACCCAAATATCTGTAATATAAAAATTCTATGTCAAAAATGAAATAAAATTCTATGAAATATGACCAAAAAAGCTCAGCACAACTTCACACCCTGAATTTGAAGCACCCAGAAAGCTCCTGCAAGGTCTCTCGTGCCCCTGATAGCAAGCACGCTGAATTCTCTCTCTGGGCAGCTTGAATGACTCCAGCCTCTGTCTCCCTCTAGAGTGCTGCTCCCTGGCCTGTGTGCCCTCCCGACTGAGTCTTGGCTTCTATTGACCATCGATGCAGACTCATCACTTCTGACCTGTGTAAGCTTATAGGCCCGTCAGACTGTGGAGTTTGAAATGATCCTGGTGTCAGGTATGTGGTATCATTTGCACCTGTATTTTGCTGTACACGCTGCAAATCCTGTCATTCTCCTTTCAGAATTTCCATTCCTTCAGAAAGGCTTTGGCACTGGTTCATAGCGCAGCACTCTAGTGTCTGGCTGGAGCTTGTCCCTGTCCTTCGGGATCATCTCTGTCTGAGAAGGGATGTTTCCTTGGCCCACTCAGTCCTATTCCGATTACTGAGATTCTGCATTCAACTTCCTTTGCATACACAAGGGACTTTAAATAGAAGCTTTCAGCTGGGCATCCAGTGCTGCCTTTGCTCCTGGCACGCTCTGTCCTGGGCCCTTGCTTCATCCTCCTCAAGACTCCCCCTCAGCTTGGCCTCCGACGAGGCCTCATCTCCATTCCACTTCACTTCTCCTTGTTGGCTTCTGTTGCTTAGTGTCTGAGTTATGACAGCCTTTGTCCCAATGCTTTAGGGAAGCTGTGGACTTCAGAATTGGGAAGGTCTGATTGAAAGGTGAGAAGGAGGGGACCAGAGTGGGACATAAAATTCGAAGTCAGCTATGCAACAGAACATGTCATGTGTGCTGGGCTTTTGGGAGGAAGAGAAAGAGGCGGAAGAGGCAGGGCCCATGGAGCAGAGGTTACTAAGGCTACACCCAGCCATCCCTGAAAACAGCCTAGCTGTATGACTTGAGAACATGAGGAAGAATATGAAATGTAATGATGCACAGTAATAATTTGGTCTCTCTTTGACTCTGTCACTGTGAAAATACCCCGGTTTATTCTGCTGCTCATCCTTTATTTATTTCCAAAAGAATTTAAAGAAGCCAGGTGTGACCAGGTAGCTCAATGGATTAAAGTGACTGCTCAGGCAGATGCAGGGACTGGGGTTCAATCCCAGGTGTGCTGAGCTGGCCCCCCACCCCAGGGTACCCTGAGACAACGATTGGGGCTGGGTGTCATGGCATGTGCCTGCAATCACAGTGCTTGGGTGGCTGAAAACAGGAGGATCACTATGAGTCTGATCTGTGTAGTGAGACCCTGTCCTAAATACATAAAAGAGTAAAGAAAAAGAATCTGACTCTCCAAATACTATGGGTTCTGTGGATCCAAAATGTTCCTCTAAGACCTTGCATAGTGTATAATTTCTGAAAATATATCTTAGAGGGCATGATTTTCCAAGGCTGGGGTCAGGTAGAGAACAGCAAGTTGCAGGATGTCAATAAATCTACAAGAACACAGACACATTATTTATCCTCTCTGAACTCATTGCCACTGAGTCTCTTCAGGGGGGATAGTGGGCATGGCTCTATTTGGAGTTTGCTGGGGAGGCCTGGACAAGAGGCAAGAGATCTCTTGGTAAACTCTAAAGTGAGAAGTTATAAGCAGAATGGGAAGAAATTTCAGGAAATGAGATTCGGCTGGACAGCAAAAGCCTTGTGACATAGGAAGTTCCTCCCAGCACGGCCTTTTAAATTGTTGTCAAACAAAGTCCTTTGCAGCTTCTCTGCTGCTGGGCCCGGTGCCTTCGGTTTCTTAGGTTACAACCACAGGATCCTGTGGTGTCCACCCATCTCCAGATTCTCTGAACTTTTTGGTCTGATTCTGATTCTGGCTGTCTGACTTACATGACCTTTCAGTTTCCTCTCAGAATCCATTGCAAAGTTTTCTCTATTTGCATCTTAAAATTTGCAGTTATATACTGTACTACTTATTATTAATTAAAAAGTTCCATCCTTCATTTGCTTCTCACTGCATTTGTTTAATTTACCTAGGAGGCTGTTCTCATTCTCTACAACTCAATTCCTGCTAACCTCTACATCTATGATAAGTCCCGTACTCTCCACCAACTTCTAAATCTGTGTATCACCCCTTGCACTTTTCCTGGAATCCTTATGCACACTGCAGTGGCCTCATGAACTTCCCTATCAAGTTCTTCTCTGTAATCATCTGTATCTGAGCATGTGTAGTTCATCTACCCAAGCCTGTCTCACTGACCCAAATAAAACTGTGCGTGAGGACAGAGATCATGCCTGCCTTTCCAGTATGAAATTTCCAGTAACTTGTTTATAACAGAGGCTCAGAACATTCATTTTATTAAATGTACAAGTATTAATTATTCCTTATTTTCTCATCCCTCAGCAAACAATCAAATAACAAAATTTATGTAATTTTTTGTAAGTTTCATAAATTGAGCTTGATATGATTCCAGACATGTAGCTATTTCAGTGTTACTAGGTAAAACAATTTACTTAGTATAGAATACAGATATATTAATTACTATTAATAGTAAGTTTTGTACAGTGGCAGTATTATAGCCACTGAGGTTTATCAGAGGTGCAATTATTGATAATTGAAAATTATTATTATTAGTAGCATTGTATTATTGAAGTTATCATACACTGTACTTAGTAATTCAAAAGTTATATTAAAATATATCATACAATAATATATAATGTATACACATTATTTTTGTATGTATAAATGTGCATTTTTAAGTGGTGTACATTGGGAGGCAAAATTGACTTCTGATCTCCCAGGGACTTTAGCTGAACCAGAGAATCAATGTGACATAAGACAGAAAATATTACAAATGCTTTTAATGTAAGTTTTATGTGACATGCAAGCTCTCATAGAGCTATGGAGATGCTAAGAATTGGCAAAATCTAAATGCATTTATACTAGATTGAACAAGGAAAAGTAATTGTAGAAAAATAATTGGAAAGGTAAGATTTATTTTTACGAGGTCTGTACAAAGTTCTCTTGGCCTCAACTTCCTCCTTAATAATAAAACTATTTCTTTTCTCCTGCTATAAAAGGGTAGTTCTTTCATGGGAACTCATCTCCTATCTGTAAGAAGGGGAATCAGTGTATCTTTCTTAAATGTACTGTCCTTCATTTGCTTTTAACTTAAAGTATGCAAATATGTCAGAGTCACTGATTTTGGTGTGGCGTGTTCTAAACTCCTGCCACATACTCTCTCTCTTTCTCTCTCTTCATATATATATATATATATATATATATATATATATATATATATATATATCTTTATGTATAGTTTTTCATTATCTTCAAACCCAAGCAGATAGCAAAGGGTAGCTCAGTATTCATATTCAATCTCTAAGTGATTTCCAAATGAGAATTCATATAAGCCTTATAACAATCATCTTGTGTCAGGCATTACTATCTTCTCTGCTTTGCAGGTAGCAACTGGAAGTGGAGAGTGGTAAACTGCCTTGCTCACCAAAATAACTGGGAAAGTTTGCACAAGCTTCCCTTCTCTCTCCACTATAATTTATTTTTTAATAATTTTTATTGAGAAACAAATAGTAATGAGACAGTTTCAAAACCGAGTAGTAGGACAGTTTCAATAATGAGTACATTGCATATTGTGGTCTTAGTGGTTATTCATTGTACAAGATGTAGACATTATATTCTGTCCACAAACACTATTGGAACAAATCTTTCTATTCATTGAATTAAGAGAAAGTAGCTGTATATATATCCTAACTATTTTGAATATACAGCTACAAAGTGGTCCTTCATATGCCTCCCCTTTTTCTGTTTAGTTTTGTAGGAAAAGGGTATTCTGTTGTCACTCTACTTTTTGTTGCCTTACAAATACTCCATCTAATACTTAATGGCTACAATACATGCCCCCACCAAAATAAGTTGTGCTGATCTTCCTAGCATTTTCTAGCTGGTTTGTCCTTCTCTCCTTGATACACACAGTGCATCTCCATGATATATGCTGAGTAAATAAGTGAACAATGTAAGTGAATGTGTGAATGTGCATATCTGATTTAACTCCTTTGGTGGGCCTATGTTCTCCATTTTTCACCTAAAAGATACAATTCTCTCATGTCTAATGTTTTAGGTAATTTATCATTGCTTTCTTTTTTTGGCAGAACCAGGGATTGAACTCAGGCTCTTGCGCTTGCCAGGCAAGCGCTTATTCTACTGTCCCAGCATTGCTTTCTAAAAATGATTATCATCATTCTTTTAGGTCCTCTCATTCATTATCATTTCTCCCTATAAACAGCTTATCAAAAGTGACTTTCTTCCTTCATATGGGTCATTTATGTCTGATAGTGGGTCAAAGTACTTTATCATATGGCAATATCTTCATTTTTATAGCAAAAGTCAGTTGGAAGTTAATAAAAGGAATGGAAAAAGCATCAGCTGTCAGCTACTAAAGTGTGCATGTATTCCATCCTGAGAATCCCACCTGTCCTTGCGGAGTGCCTCTGGGGCAATCCTACCAGCAGCTGGGGGGACTTATGGGTGACAGCATCTGTGCAACCACTTCCTCAGAAGCGCCACGCTCATGAGGTACTGGGGTGCTTCACATGTATACCACGATCTAGTGCAGTAAGGGGTTCCCTAGCAGTCTTTGAATGAAGGCTTTCATTCGTGTGTGTGTGTGTGTGTGTGTGTGTGTGTGTGTGTTTTACTGGGGATTGAACTTGGACCTTGTACTTGCCAGACTGGCATTTAATACCACTGAGCTATATCCCAGGCTCGAGGCTTTTAGTCTTAAATTTGCAATAAAATGTTAGGGAGACTGGATTGACTTCCTATTGTTTTGTTCAAAGCAAATCACAGCCACTGTCATGCTGTGGGAACAATTCATTCAACAGCTGTCCAGGACCTGGGTTCTGCACTGGGTGAATGATGCAGTGGCACTGGAGAGATGAACACAAGCTTGGGCCAGATTCACTGAGATTTTGGTTTTACCATTAAGAGGTTTGAAGAAAATTACTTACTTCCTTCATGTACTGTATTTACATCTGAGGCTTCTCCATGAGCTTATTTGGAAACTTAAATGAGAAAAGGCGGTGACAAACATCAAGCTCAGCCCTGTACTTGTGAAGTATAGATGCTCAGAGCGCTGTCATTAGAAGTAATAGTGGTGCTAAGGATGCTTCTTTGTTTCAGAAGATACAAAACTTAGAAATGGTCTAAACTAGATTTTTATCCAAGACACCTGTGACCAGTTGAGTGCTAAACAGGCCCTCACCTAGCCATTCCCAAGAAAAGTACAAAGAGCAAGTGTAGCAATTTGCCTGGAAGAAGGTACCCTTGCTAGAAGTTATCAGGAAAGCCTCCCCAGAAGTGTTAATGCCTAATTTGGACCCTTAAATATGTAGACTTTCAAGATGCCAGGAGGTTTGGAGTGCCAGTGTTGATAGAATGAAATCAAATCTAGCTATAATAACTCCTGGGAAGCTAAGATATTTTCAAGTTGTCTTTGCTGCATGTTCTGCTATGAAAAATTATGATTATGATTTTACATTTTTGCACTTTTATTTATAGAAGCACCAGTGATATTATTAAAAGCTAAACCCTTCAATATTAATGTTGGTCTTTCTTAAAGAATATGTGTATATTTTTCTTCAAATGAGCTCTCTAACTCATCTCAGAGTTAGTGGAATGTTTAGACTAACTGTGGAATCAAAACTCTTTTGGATATTAAAACTTTTTTAAAAAGTTTCAAGGAATCTTTCAAAACTAAAGTTAGTTGAAAAAGCCCTGGTAACAAAGGGACCATAGTCATGTTCAGAAATTCAAGTAAATTGGAGAGAAAAACAATTCTAGAAATAACATTCTGAGAGGAAAGCTTGATAAATACTCTATTGCAGTGTCTTTGGAATATCATTCATTCACTTCAGAAGCAAACCACTGAAGGTTCTCTAAGGCACAGGCCTAGCAGTGCAGAAAATTTCCATTTGGAATGTGCAGGACATTGCTAATGGAATTCATTCTACTCTACTCATCAGTTTATACCAAGAGGGCTCTATGTGCTATGACATATTGATCATGCCGTATAAGTGCAAGTGACACCCTTTTCAGGGCAACACTATCAAAATCTTGTCTCAGCAACAATAAGAAGAAAACCCCACTGTCTCTGAGTGAGAAAACCACCTATTGTCCAGAAGTAGTTAATCCTAGCAGCCTGAGAAGGAAGAAGCATAGGGCCATTAATCTGAAATCTTTTTCTCCCCAGTCTTCTTTACCACTCATGTAAGTTGATTCACACACCCTTGCTTTTTTCTTCTCTACCTTCTTTTCCTCCCTGAATATGCTCAACTGCATGGTGGATTGTCCCTGTTTCCCATGTGCTCTTATCTTTGGTGGTCCATGTGTGATGCATGGTTGGCCCTTAGCAAAACTGGAACAATGAATAAATGAGTAATTTAGGACTGTTATGGAGTTGGCTCAGGTCTCACTAACTTTCAGCTGGCCTACTGTCATAGTATTATTCATGTGGACCCTTGACTTATTTTTTTTCACTTAATAAAAGGACTTTAAATTGAAGTATATTTGGAAAAATGTACAAATCATACATGTACCTTTTCTAGTTAAAATAATTTTTGAAGTCTGGCACAGCCATGAAGCCAGTTTCCAGATCAGGACATACAGAACACGGCCAGCCTCCCAGCCCTTGACAGCCAGTTCCAGGTACACCCAGTTGCTTGTCCTGGAGGAAAAAATACTGAGCAAATTCTAGTGTTGCCTGGCTTTGCACTTCATGTACACAGATTCACTTAGCATGTGCCCTTGGAAGTTTTTCTTCTTTCCATTAACATTATGTTCTTAGACTCACTTGTATTATTGAATACATTTATAAACTCTTCAGTTGCATAGTCACTTACTGTATACATGAAGAAAATTTGTTTAGTCACTATTTACTGTCCCTTTGGGTAATTTCCGCTTGGGGTTACTGTGAATGATGCTTCTAGAAAAGGTCCCCTGCGTGACTTGGAGCACATCTGTACACATAACTATTGAGCATGTATCTGGGAGCAGAGTTGCTAAGTCATAGGGTCTGCAGGTGTTCACACAATGAGCACTAACAAAAAGTTTTGCAAGGTTATACCAAGTAATAATTGCAAAAAAATCTGGTGTATGAGAATTGGGTTTCTTCAATGCCATTCCCACACTTATTTTCTATCTTTCTCATTTTATTGTGTTTGCATGTTAGGGATTCTTTCCACTGACAATGTTAGATGCCTCTTACATACATTTGTTGCCAATCTCCAGAGAGGGTAGATGAAATTGACGTTGTGTCCTTAGTAATGAAGACTAAGCAGAGCCTTGAACTTGAGTCTATCACAGGTATCTGGGAAGAGATTCAGTACAAAGTTATTTAGTATGGTGAGGTGAATTCTGCAGCCAACTGTGTAGTAGGCGCCTCATAATCAGCACACTTTACAAATGCAGCATTGACTGCATCATGACTAGATCAAGGTTCCAGGGACATTTAGACCTTGCTCAAATAACCCACAGAGATTTTCCAGTAAGAAGAGCTAATCCTATTCCATTCCATTTCCATTAGTACTATTCACTCATTGCTTTTAACATAATTATCATTTGAAATCAGGTCTACACTTGCCTGATACTAGAGTTAGAACTTGAGCAACAGGATTTAAATGACCAAGACTTAGCCTTAAATCATGGTTGTGTCTGAGGATTGTGTTATAGTAGCTACTCAATAATTGGGGAATGAATGAATGAATGAATGAATGAATGTGGTCATGGACCTGGTAGATAAGAATCATGGAGGCTGCCATTTATTGTGTCAGATGGCATTAAATGTGGAAAAAATATAAAATACAAATGTTACTTGGCAGCCTGGGGATGAGCAGGATTAGACAGGATTAAACTGAGAATATAAGAAAATAGGCTGGAACAGTAGGGGTTTCTAAACTGGGAGTACTGGTAATAACAGTAATCTGGATCTTGTTGCAGTGCTGACACGTGCTAGGCAATTTAGTTTTCATAATAATTCCAGAGGCACTGATTTCTATTTTACTGATAGTGAAGTTGAACAAACGGAAGTTAAGTAAATTTATGCAAGGTTGCAAAGTTGGAGAAATAAGATTTGAATTCGGAAGTCTGATTTGTCTGAGTCTCAACCATCTAGCACAATTGCTTTGACCTTACTTGCATTTCCTCCAATAATTTAATGACATAAGTAGAGTAAGTATCAACCTCATTTCCATTGTGGGAAGCTCAACATTCACTGGCTTGTGTAACTTGTGTCCACAATCACCCCGCTATTTAACAAAGGAACTGGGATTCCTTAACTCCAGATCCTTTCTAGCATTCCAAAACACATGTGGATGTTGAGGGGGCGAAAAGGGACAATTTCGTAAATAAATCCCACCTCTCCTTCTTTAACCGCAGCAGAGATAGCCCAGCCTTGCTCAGCGGCAGATCTCAGTATAAATAGAGTCTGGGTCCTGGAGCTGGGACCCTCTCAGATGTCCTCTCCACTTACAGGCATCCTCAGCTCTTCCCACAGCCTGACCTTTGTGGGGAAGCCAAGCACAAAGGTTTAGTCTACAAGATGCCTCTCAGGGATACTTCGTCAGGGAAGACATTTCAAAACAGATCCAGACCATTTTGTTGGAAGCTACCCCAAAAGCGACGAAGACCAGGCTGTGGCTCGCATCTGTCTGGGTGCTTAAGTGGGACTTCACACGTCACATTCACGCACACATACACACACTTAGAGAAATTATGACTTACAGTTATTCTCTTTTGAACAAAAACATGTTTTGGGGTCGACGAGCCTGTCATTGTCTGAAACTGATTTAAGTAGCAACCACTCAGATGGTTTTAACAAAGAAATTTAATATGGCTACCAGCCTATGGCCAGCTTTCCCATTTTTTGTTTTAAACCACAAGGAGAGTTTTCTTTGGTTAGTGAATTTAACAAATTTTCTGATCTTTTCTTATTGGTTCTAGCTCATGAGTAGTAAATAATCCTCCTATTGAGGTTCTATTTGCCTTTCTGTCAATTGCAGAGTAATGCTTTTCTTCTAAGTTTCTCTGAGTTGTTAACCAAGTAAATGTGACACTGTTCTATGCACAATATTGCTTCATGTGTAGTTTTTGTTACACATAGCATTCTAATTAAAATTTGTATAGTTGAGATATACACAGAGATTTAATTTGTTCAATTTCTTTATACTTTCCTAATTCATTTTTGATTACTTTGAAATTATAACAAATTGGAGAATGTGATATTGTAGTTTTTTATTTTTTTATACTGACATGTTAATCCTTTAAATATGTGTTTTGAATATTGTATAAGAGGAGAGGAGTAGTGTTTTTTACTGTTAAGTCACAAAATATTTATGGACTAACTGTTCCCTTCTTAAAAATTTCCAATGTTCTCTTGTATGTTAAACTTTAACATAGACAAGGAACAGTTTTCTTTTTGCTACATGTTCCTCTTCTTTATTAATCTTCCTTCTTTTTTCTGATTATTTTCTTTTTTTATTAATTTTATTGAGAAAAAATGCAATGAGACAGTTGCAAAGCAGGTTGGTAGAAGAATTACAACAATACATTTCATATTGTTGTCTTTGTAGTAGTCATTCATAGCACAAGATGCACACATGATATCCTGTCCAAACACTATTAGTAAAAATCTTTCTTCTTATTGAATTAAGGGAAAGTAGCTATATATCTATCCTAACTATTTTGTATATACAGATACAAAATGGTCCTTCATCTATATCTCCTTTTTTGTTTAGTTTTGTCAGAGATAGGTAGTCCAATCTCATCCAAATATTGTAAGTACATGAATTCAGCAATATATTCCAATATGATCCAGTAGTCCACAGTAGTAGTGGGTTATCAGTAGGATTGGAAATGTCAGAAGTTGTTCACTTGAGCCTTTCTTGACTCAGCATATTAATATGGCTTTACTTTTTATTCCTCATTTATGTACTTTTCTGCTGAATGGTTAAGACCAAGATAAAGCAAGAACTATATAACAAGAAATGTAACTTTTGTATTTGATAATTTCAGTCAAGTCCCCTCAGGATTTATTCTGTTACCCTGTACTGCAGTTTGTAGATCCTTTGTTAGTGTCAGCCATGTGAATGAGTTACAGCCATTGCTTCACCAATTTCCTCTCTGTGAAAGCCTGAGAGAATGTTTTCTCTCTATGTGACCCTCTTTAGGTATACTTTACACCATTTATCGCATTGCTCTGTGGCCCCATAATCTCCTTCATCAGAAAATTTGGGACACAATTGAATTGAATGATGTTATAGTATAGGTTCTCCTATATTCTGAGTCTTTACTGATCTCGAAAAGCTAGGACCAAAATGTTGGCTGTCCTTTTTTCTCTAATTTTTGGTCTGCAAACTTAGGTTGTTAACCCTCCAGAAGAGAAGCTTTCTATTACCCTACAACTTATACAGTTGGGTTTAACATTATTTTCTGTCTGAATATCAAACATCTTAGGTATAAGATGAACCATGTATTTTTCCATCAAGTACTGATTTGTAAAACTTCAAGTGTCTACAGAATATGGAAAAAGAATTAAAAAAATAAAAAAATAAAAATATGAATAAACAATTACATATTTTTACACAGAAATTTAGAAATTTTCATATGCATCATGTAGCAGGACAGTCCTGTGACATTTTTTTTCTTGTCTCTTTTTTTCATTTATTACCTTTTTTTAAAAAAACAAAAACAAAAACAAAAAACATTTACTTGAGAGACAGTCTGGCCATAATTGGTGTGTCGTTAATCTTCCTTCTTGAAGTTTCTCTTGTAGTATGACTTATATAGATATTAGAACTTTTCTCAAGACAAAAGTGCTTCTCTTGTAATAATGGAACCATATAAGAAATAAATAATAATCATTTGGTTTTTCATTACCACTCTATATACCTCTTTCTTTTTCTGGTTTGTCTTTTTCATTGTTTACAACTTCCACAATAATGTTATCTAAAAAATAGGGCATTGTTCTTTTGTTACTACATTTTTGCCAAGTAAACTTCTAATGTTAACCATAAAAATAATTATGTTTGTAACTTGGCAAGATATACATTTCCATTTTTAATGTACAGATTTCCTCATAATTAGAAGTAGCTTATGTTTATGAGCAAAATTTAGAAAATATAAAATGTAAAATAAATTATTTTTCATCAACTAATTTATAATTAGTTGATGAAAACATTCATCATGGTTAATATTATCATGCACTTCAACTTAATATTTTAATTAATTATTTTGACATTTCAACAGATGGGTATTTTTATATATTAAGAAAAAGTGTGCTAACATTTCGGATAGCTAAAACCATACATGTGTGCAGAAATTTAACTTTGAGATGTAAAACACTGATAATCTCATTAATTGTAAACATATAAAAATCAAAGTGCATTGAAAATATAATGATATATTTAAATGTGATACTGCTCTTTTTTAATGAGAATAGACATAATTTACATATATACTTTTGACAAAATGTAAGTTGGGTTTAGAATTATAGAGTAATTAAATGTAAGTAAGAAGTTTTAATATGATTGAAACTTTGAATTAGTAAATATACCATTCTATACCATTTGTGTCTAGTTTGAGGAATTCATGCATTATATCTAATAAATAAATATTAAAATAATATTTAACAATACAGGGGAACATATGTAATATATTTCATTGTGGAATATTATGGACTCAATAAAATTATGTCAAAATTATTTTTGGTGGTGTAAATCACGATGCATGATACTAAGTGAGAAATCAACACATTGGATTAGTATACAAACTATAATCTTAGTTTTATATAAAAATATAAAGACATCTACCTCCGAATAAAGAGAAGTTTTAGAAGAATATTTATGTGGATTAAAACACTTACTTTCAATTGTTGATCTCATTAGTGAGTGGTTAGTGGGTTGTATTTTCTTGTACATGCTATCATTTCATGTCTTTCAGCTACACCTGAACCCTTGCCTTTCTCACCTTCAACAGGATAGAGGAATGATTTCTGTTCAGGCTCACACTGTGCCACGCTTGCCCAGTAGAGGGTGCACAGAGACACTTACTAGGAAAGGCTTTTCATCAGACGGAGTCCTCTCCGGCAGCAGGTAGACAGTGTGGCACCTGGTGACCTCCAGAGAATCTCAGCCACACTACCAGAGGGAACATGACGTGTTCCCATGCGTGCCCCTCCCAGGGTCCAAGCATGCACATCTCAGGGAACCTACTCCTCATCCAGGAGCCGCCTCAGCTGGAGGGAGATCCTGTTCAAGAAGGGGAAGATGGGATCTGTTGTGTCTCAGTCCTAGAGCTGGCTGCTGCTTCCTAGGCCATGCTCCTAAGGGTTTGGGAAGTATTTGTATTGCTTCATGGGTAATTCCGTGTTATACTCATGTGATAAGTTTAAATAGTTCGTATTTAAACTTTTGCTGTCCAAACTATTTTGTGCTATGTCTCCTGCTTGGACCTTAACTGACATATTTTGTTTTCACATTTTCTACAATTCCCAGAACAATCAGAAAATAAATTAATGCTTATGTGCCTTTTATCAGATCTATATTTATGCACGTGTGTGATCTTAATAAAGGAAAATAAGTTGCTAATTTATTTTCTGATTCTAATAGGAATTGTGGAAAATATGGCAGTATATTAGAACACTGAAATATATATGCATGTGAAATACATAGCTATATATATGTATATATCTGACAGTGTGTGTGTGTACCCTCTGTGCTAGTTTTCCATCACCATTTCAAAATTCCTGAGAAAATGAACTAAGAAAAGAAAAGATGAATTTTGGCTCATGTGCTCTGCAATTTCAGTGCATAGTTAGCCAGTTGTATGGCATTGGGCCTGTGGTGATGCACACATGTCATGGTGGAAGGGTGTAATGGAGAAAAAATCTGCTCACCTCATGGTGGTCAGGAACCAGAGAGAGAAAGATCGAAAGAGGAAGAGCTGGGAGTCAGATCTCCCCCAAGTTCATACTCTCAGGATCCACTCTCTTCAGCCAGGCCCTACCTCATGTTTCCATCAGTTTTCCAAAAACCATCAAATTTTGATTCCATCAATGGACTGATTAATCCATTTGATGATGTCTGAGCCCTCATGAGCCAACCAGCTTTGAGCTTTAAATCCTCTAACATAGAATTCTTACTGTTGATGATGAAGTATTCTTTAATTGTAATAAATAGTATACATGATTTTTTTTTATAAATTACTAGCCGGGCATGGTGGCGCATGCCTGTAATCCCAGCACTTGGGAGGCTGAGGCAGGAGGATTGTTGTGAGTTCGAGACCAGCCTGAGCTACAAAGTGAGCTTAAGGCTAGCTTGAGCTGCATAGTGAAACCCTGTCTCAAAAAGACCCCCCCCCAAAAAAAAATAAATAAATTACTTGGTACTTTTACTCATGTCTATAGTGATAGGTGATGATTTTATTTGGTAGGATGAGTTTATTTGTCATGAGGATTTGTATTTGTTTCATTGAATTATGTTCTTCTGTCTGTTCATACGTTTTGGGGAACTAAATATGTTTTTGAGTTGAAACATATTTCCATATAGAATCACCTGGGTTCAGAGATGTTCAGGGTTATAAGTTTGTTTCTTTGGTTATTCACAGCACTTTGCATCAAAGAAATGATGGAACTGCATTATGAACCTGAGTCCATAAAGAGTCATTACACTTCACTTGCTCCTCAGGGAAAGATATTATGGATTCGACTCTATTCTTTTGTTAAAAACAAAAGTCATGGTCTCCTGACCACTTTTGAATCAACTCAATCAAAATAGTCTTTTTGTTCTGTATTTTTGGGGAAGGGTCTGCGGGGCATTCAGGGTCTCAGTACTAGACAGGACTCATTGTGATCTGCCTGTTTACAGCCTCCCACGTTCTGGGATGACTGGCACACACACTACTGTGCACAGTCTCAATTGCTGTCTCAAAACACCCTGGGGACGGGGCAGGGTCAGCATGGTAGGCCCAGGGATCCAACCAGTACAGTCTTGATGTCATGAAGGACTATGCTAAATTACATAAGGTTCAATAAATTTGAGTCCAGAAGAAAAAGAAATTTCTCTGTATTCAACATGGACTAAACACCATTTCTATTTAGTTATCATAGGCATTGATCCATCATGAGAAGTATGGATTATTGCTCCTACCTTGTGAAATGGAAAAGCATCATCTCAGAGGTAAAGAAACTGGTCCACAATCACTCAATTAACAAATGGCAGAGATGAGTTATAATCACAGTTCTATCCATGCCACTCTTAATCTTTCCCCCAAACATCTTCTTCCATAAACTTATAATTCTCAAGAAAATCACCTGTTTAAGTTGTTGATTAAGGGTTTAGGAAGTCAGCAGATCTTGTGGGAGCCAGGAAAGTTTCACAGAAAAGACAAGGTTATGTTTCTCTTTCTGCTTTCCTGGGTCATAACTTCCTTGTTATACTAATTTGTGACCTCATTATATGCTGCTCTATGATACTTCTTGTGTCAGTGTCTGGGGCAGTCATTCTATATTGCATTAGCTAATTAACATTACAGTGCTAATTAACAGCTCGGATTTTGTCTATTCTGTGAGATTGGTAGCACCTGAGGAATGAGTGCAACTCTCTAGAATCCAAATATTATGTTCTCCCCATTACAGCAAATGCCAGAAAAGGAGCAGAGTCTAAAGGGACTGGATCCTTTGGACATACTTGGAATCATTTTATGGTTATGAAATATAGATATAACACTACTTTACACTTATACTATATCTCTGTAGTTTTATGTTGAGAAACCCTGGCTTTGGCCTTGACTGTGACTCTCTTTTAGAGATGATCTTGGCAAGTCACTTGTCTTTAAGGGGCCTCAGTTTCTAGATGTATAAGTGATAAATTTATTGTTCATAACCTATAAGCTCCATTCTAGAAGCAGCTGTACTTTTACTGCTCAATTCATCATCTAAGGGCATGATCAGGTAGGGAGCTGGGGAGGGAACCTTCTTGTAAACCATAAGGGTTGTGTTGTCTATACAGAATTTAGAAACACCTCCCCACTTTTCTTTATGGAAGTCCTTTTCTCTCCTTGTGCCTGACCTGAAACTAACCAGGCAGTCCTTAGTTCTGATTGGAGGGGCTGCCTGAGTCCCTGCTCTGCCTCTCTGGCCTGTAAACTGGTGTGCAGACCTGCTCCCTGCTGTGCTAGGTGCTCAACTCTGTGTGGCCCTCAATAAAGCTTGTAAACCAACAACAACAACAACAACAACAAAAAAAAAAACAGAATTCAGAAACAACAATACAACAAACAGCTTCCTTCTTTCCAAGTCTAAACAATCTTGCTGATAAAAATATATTCCCCTTGAGGTTGAGGCATGGAGTGCTACTTCTGTCCCTTTGTGTAGGTAGGTGACTGCCTATTCAGGGGCCCTCTGCTGCTGTAGGTAGAGACATTCTTATGGGCTCTCTTACACATGCTTGGGAGAGAGACATTCAGAGGGCAAGTGTTAGAGCCCATGTCATGCAGACATAGCTAAGGACTGGCTTTGGTTTCTAATTCTTAATCCTAGGGTCTGTCTTCCAAGTCCTGTCCTTGTGAGCTGGTCATTCCTCCCAGTGACAGTGAGCCTTGCCAGGACAGAACAGAAAGGAAAATCCCCTGGCCCATAAGACAGCATTTCTTGGCTCTTTCAACAGAAAAGTCTAGCAGCATGAACTAGTTTTATAATTTTAAATAAGCCACTTGGGAGCAGTTCAAGATGTCTTGCTTCCATCAGCTAGACAACATCAGATAGGGACCTAGGTATTTGGAGACAAAATTAAAGGGATCAAATTCCAAACACAGTGTGTGTTATGCACCATACGACTGTGGACAACCTCTGCATAATGGGGGTGATAGTCCTTTGACCAAACTGTTGTTGGAAAGAGTGAGTGGTTAGGTAATTTTCATTCAATCTCTGGTTCAGTGTCTGGCCCACAGTAACAAATGTTAGTGTTCTGTTTCTGATGCCCTAGTTAAAATTAACAGCCAGCTCCTTCCAAGTTTAAAGCAAACAGAGAGTGAAGGCTCCTTCTTGCCCCAGGTTCAGAGGGTGGTAGAGTTATGAAGGGGCTCGTCCGTGGGATTTGTGAGCCTTCATAATTTAGCCCACATGGGTAGCTGGCTGTGGGCTTGCTCTGTGCCGAGGCTGCGGGACTAGTGAGCTGGGAGCACAGCTCAGGAGGCCAGCTACAATTTAGGCTGAAGCCTGGAATTTCCTGGTTTTGGGGGGTCTGGAGTCCAAACTTTCCTTGGTGCTGGTCCTGCTACTGCTGCCAGAACCAGGCGGTAGACAGAGTGTGTTTCCATCAGACCGCCCAGGGTGCAGCAGAAGCTCTCTGCTTGGGCCCTGCAGTGCAAAGTTGGCCGGGGCTGCTGGGGAAGCTCCAGCTTCTCCTCCCAAACCATGTGGGCTCAGAGGATCCCATTGCTTGGTGGGGCCTGGGTGAATTGTTGGTCTGCCTGGAGAGAAGAGGAAGGATTCACACCTCGAATACAAGGTTAATTATCCTGCCACTGGGTGCTGAGACCTTGTTGCCTACTTGTGGCTTTCTTGAACATCCATTGGTACCTGAATAGACAAGGTTTCATTGTTTCTGAGTGATTTATGATCCCAGGTTAAAAAATGGGCTCCATGTTAGCCTGATAGAAGCAAATGAAAGATATTTTTCTGTTCTTTTTTTCCTTTTTTTAAAAGAGTATAGTGATAACTTGTGCAGGCAGAGGAGCTCAACTGCCAGGCTTTGAGTACGAGTCAACTTGAGCTGTAGAGTTCATAGAAAATCTCAAAGGATGCCTCTAGAAATAGCCACTTTTGTGGCCTTGTGCCTCTGGCTAAGGAATCAAATAAGGTCAGTTGGTCCATACAAAGAAAGACCTTGGGTTGGCAGATCCCTCAATTTTGAATCTTCTAAAACTTATTTGATTAGTTGTTCCTGGATGAACTCAGAACTGATTCACAGTAGTCACACTCATATATAATAGCTGTGTAAGCCAGAATTGGCTAGCAGAGTTTCGTACCTTCGGTATGAAATGAAAGTTCGTGTAATATCAAGAAAACTAAGTCAATCACTAAAAATATCTTCAGTGAATGATTCTGAGTGGTCATCAGGGGGCATTTTATGCAGTCTGGGGGAAGAATTGTGACCTTCTTGCTGCTTTGTTCTATTTTGTCTAAATGCCATCCAGATGGGATGGACACAAGGTTCCAGGAGCACCCTGGAATCTCCACCTTGAGTTCTCACTGAGGTACCTAGGTAGAACGAAGCAACCATTTTCACCAGATCCAGTAGCCCTGGCTGTCTCCACAGCTGAAATTCATCTTTTTAACAGTTGTTCTTTCCATAGCTCATGTTGTACCTAGCAACATCTGTTAGCTTGTTGGAACCTTTAAGAAAGGTTGTGGAATATTTTAGTAGCAAATATCTTGCTGATAGAGTGCTAGAAATGTGTGTCATTGCTACAGTGTTTCGCTCCATTACCCCATCTCATATCAAAAGGGAAATAGAAATGTGAAAAATCAGACCTCCATTTTTGAGGACAAGTCAGATATAACAACTAAGAATGTGTGTTCTTCAACTCCCATACAAGATACTGTACTGAGCTAGCATGCATATTTTGAAATGCTGCTTAGTTGTGAGAGCCAAGTAGCTCCTTCTGCACCACAGCCTGCAGGATTCTGTTTATTCAGACAAAGATTGCTTCAGGAATTGCAAGACTATTAAAGACACATTGATAATATGTAAAAGAGACATTTGTGCAGATTGCTGAGTTACACAGGAAACACGAGGCCTTAGGCTGTGTCTGGTTCAGTGTCACACCAGCAGGGTACATATTTCCAAATATAGGCAGGTTGTGTGACACTGTAAATCACATTGAATTAGTAACCACCGCTCTTTCCAGTAAGACAGAGTTCAGACTTTCCTTCAACTCAAACATCTGGACCTAGTACACAGGTAAATCATATGGTAAGGAGACAGAAAGAAAGACAGACAGAAAGACTGAAAGACAGACAGATGCGGTTCTATCTGATGGCCACAGATGAAACCACATCCATTGATGAATAGGCCACAACTCAGTAGTAGGGACAGTTACCTTTAGCAGGGTGGTATTCTTGTATGAGGAAATAAGAAGATGGGAAGGGCACTTTTGAGAGACTGTAGAAGTTAACTGTGGCTTAGAGGTGGACTTCATCTTTGTGGAGAATTATCACAAGAAGTGGAGCCTGAGAAAGAGAACTGTACTTGCTCCAAGTTTGGGGCACTTTCCCTTTGGCCCTGCTTCAGTGGTCTTAATTTTGTTCCACTGTGCTGTCTGAGGTCCAGGCAGTGATTCACAATCATGAAACACCAGTTCATGGAGGTTTTTGCTTTGTCTTGTTTTATTTTAGTAGAGGAGATTGAGTCCAAGATCTTCTCATTCAGTTATATCCTTAGCCTATTTTATTTTTAATTTTGAGACACAGGCTTTTTATACCACTTAACTGCCCAAACTGGACTCAGTCTTGTGATACCCCTGCCTCAGCCTCCTAGAAACCTGAGATTATAGACATGTGCCATCACACATGACTAGGTAAGTGTTGTGCTATATATAGAAAGGTGGGGGATCAGCTGAGGACCCCACTGGAATGCCTTCCAGTGAGGGGACACATGCCAAGCTGAGTTAGTCATCTGGATGTGTACAGACAAATTGACCCACTGTCCTCTCATAGATAGGAAAACGCACTATCATAACTTGGAGTATATGTGGCATGAGGGAATCTAACCACTGTGGACGAATCATTCATAGATGAGAAAGCCAAGATTACTCAAGTGCCAAGAAGCCCAGGGTATGTTGGAAGTGTTCATAAGAGGAGCAAGGATTCATGGTATCGACTACCTGGCACTGGGAGGAGGACAGTACCCGGAGATCTAGAAGATCTAGAGTTGTTCTCTCTCTCTCTCTCTCTCTCTCTCTCTCTCTCTCTCTCTCTCTCTCTCTCTCTCTCTCTCTCTCTCTCTCTGTGTGTGTGTGCTACTGAGGGTTTCACCCAGAGCTTTCACATTAAGCTACATCCCAAGCATTTTTTTTTACTTTGAGTTAAAATCTTGCCAAGTTGCTAAGTTGCCTAAGCTGGGCTCACATTTGTGATCCCCCTGCCTCAGCCTATAGAGAGAGAGCTGGGACAACAGGCCCCAGTAAACACATTTCGGTTGAATTTTTCACGTTTTACCCCACAGCTGGGTCGCTTTTATGAAGTTTATTGCTTTGTGCCTTCCTGTTTTCCATACCTGCTCATCACCCAAAGAGATACGGTAAGGCACACAGCAGGTAGGGGTGAGGGGTGGGGAATATACCGTGCCCAGAGAAGCTGACCGGTAGCCGCTGTAGGGAGCTGCACCCCGCCATTTAATTTCCGTTTTATTTCCAAGCAGTTTCTGTGGGTTAATGAAGACATAAGCTCCCAGGCTCAGCCACACTATGTAAAAGAACTACTTACTGCCTGTTCCATCTCACTGACTTTTATGGTGATACTTAAACCAAAATGGTGAACTATTACACTTCATAGCCTGCAAATAAAAGCAGGGTGTTAAAAAGTAGGGGCCGTAACCCCTGATTGTGGCGAAATGGCTTGTAATCTCAGGAAGACTTTGTTTAGTTCCCAGGGGCCAGGGGGCAGGGCGCCAAGTCAGAGCTGAGCCTCCTGGGTGGGCCTGCCCTGGTGCGTCCTGGGGCCCTGCGGGAGCCATGCAGTATGCGGGGGTCAAACTAGAGAGCCGGGGCCAGGAGAGCCAGGAGCAAGTCACGCACTTCTCCCAAGCTGTGGGCATGGAACACTGGTCCCCATATCTCCTTCCCGGCCTCTGCCCAGAGCCCAGAGCCCAGAGCTCCCACCTCAGCTCTGGCCCTTCACACACGTTCTTCGTTGCTGGCTGAGAGGAAGGCAATGGAGACACAGCCTAGGTCATCAGGAATCATGTGGCCCATGCTGCCTTCTAAGGAATTTATTAACTTCCATGTCATTCATTTGGTTTACTTATACAATAATTCTAGGAGCACACAGCAAAGAATCAAGAACCTGTCTTAGCCTGGGTCCTGCCTGAAGCAGATGCTGAGATAAGGCTTCAGAACCATCATGGATTTACTGAGCAGTAGCTCCAGAGCACAAGGGAACAAGACAGTGGCAAGACATGAACAGTGGGGACAGGTGGTGGGGTGGGGACCCCGTGGCACCACTGAAAAATGGTGAGGAAGAATCTTCCAGGGCCCCTCTGACTGAGCCTTAGAGTAGTATCGGTAACTACTCTCCTCATGTGGAAGCTTGTGGACAGGTATGACCTGCTCCAGGCCAGCAGAATGAGAGGAAGTGAGGGAAAGAGAGACAGAGACAGAAAGAACTTGACTGATGTTGGAAGCCCCAGTCATATATACAGAGTCAACTATGTGGGCACCAATTACAGAGAAGTAGGGACATTTCCCATGTGCTAAGGGAGCATGGGTAGGGAAGGGACCTAAGTTCTATGGCTGTGAACAATGTTGGGGAGAAAAAGACAGAAGGAACAAAGGCAAGTAGGAGGGGAAGGAGGAAAAAAGAAGGAAGGAAATGTTTTTCTTTTCCTGTGAAATAAACTAAACCCAAATCCCATTTCCGGATGCTTGTCACAAACCGCAGCTTTTGATGTATCTTTTTGTGGAAATAGACTCTTTCATCTCTTTTTCTTTTAAAGAAATGTGTAACTTTGTCTTCACAAAATACATAAGCACAAAGCTGTCCAGTGGGAAGTTTTCCTTAAAAAGGATACACCCTATTTATCCTGTGGTCTAGTTTAATAAACAAGAGAAACAATACTTAAAAGCTAGTGAAAGTGTAAAATTATAACTAATGAAACAATATAATAAAGTGTAGCACACTTACCTTCAGAAATCCCCCCCCCCCACACACACACACCACAGCTCAGAGCTGGTTTGCTGCTTCCTACTCAGCTGAAGTGTCCTCATTCCTTTGATGCCAACGTGCATGTGACCCAGGCAAAGCCACAAAATTCTCTGAGCCTTGTTCCTCTCTGAAGAATCCCAGGGCACAGATTACTTACCTAAAGGGTTTGTGTAGAGGATCAAGTTAAATGATTTGAGGAAAAAGCTCCCCTGGCAGAAATGCTCAATAAACATTTCCTGTTAATATTTTATTCCCCAGTGGAGAAAAAGCCTTTGTCAGATCCTGTGTCTTAAAGAAAATAGGGAAAGGAATCAGGCTTTCTAAGCACATAAGCTGCACTTGAGCCTTACAACACACTTGAGTGTCTGTGCCTCATGTTAGCTGAGTACTGAGCACCAGCAGCAGTACCAGATGTTTCCTATGCTCTTCTCTGCTCGTATGGAAGTGGCTCCGCAATCTAGTTCCCTTCCGCTTGAAGCTGAACTGGGCCTAGCAGTCTTCATGACCATCAGAAGGTGGCAAAGGCAGCATTCCGAGGTTTTCAAGTATGTGTTATTAGAAGTCTTAGCACTTTTACTGTGCAGGAAGCCAGGTATTCTGTGAGCATTCGGAGGGGCCTGGGCCCATAATGAAGTTAAGGGAGCTGTGCTGGCCACGTGCCTGCTTAGAGAAAGATGCCTCATGCCGGGACCCCATCATTTACTCCCCTCCCCCCTCCCCGGAGTCATCTCTGATCAACCAGTAGCATACCACCAAGTCAAGAAGCTTGCAAGTAACTTCAGCCTTACCACCACTTGCCAGCAGCTGCAGAGAAATCCCAAGCCAGAGCTACTCAGAGGAGGTCGGTCAAGCTGTAGAACCATGAGCAATAATACCATTAAGGGGTGGCTTGCTATGAAGCAAAAGATCACTGGTGTAAACATCCAGATCAAAGTGCAAAGAAGGGCACTGAGCCTCTGTTCCACCTTATCCTCTTACTCATATTCTCATTTTGTTTGTTGCACAATCATGCAGCAAATTTTGTTTCTGGTTGTTGCAGTTCAGAAAATATCCATCTTTGATAATGTCAATTAGAGCACACACAAAATAATCACGTGTTGCCCCCTAGGTTAATGCCACAGAAACCTTTTCACTTAAAAGAATTGTACACAGGTGCAGTAAGCACTCAGCCTCTCTTTCCTGATGGGATTTGTCACAGTATGAGAAGAAATTTACAAGATGTAAATATGAAAATCTATTATCAATACTTGCTTTTAGAAACAAAAACAAAGGAGATCGTTTCACGCATCCATTTTAAAAACACTGTCTCCATAACCTCTTTTATTCACCTAGCAGAAACTTGATTCCTCTTTTTCAAAATGCCACTCTCTCTCTCTCTCTCTCTCTCTCTCTCTCTCTCTCTCTCTCTCTCTCTCAGAACTGGGGATTGAACTCAGGCCCTTTTGCTTGCCAGGGAAGTGCTTATTCTACTGAGCCATCTCCCTGGGCCCCTAACTTTTCAAACATTGTGTATGCTAGTTGTACAAGAGTGGGTTCCATTTGACATGTTTCTTAGTGTATGTAACACACAGATAATTCCTATAGTTTCACCATTGCCCACCCTGCTCTCAGCCGCTTGTTCTGTACCCTTTCTCTCTGTCCTTCGTCTACTCTCACGCCATTCCTCTCTCTTAGATTTCACACGAGATGCGTTATTTGACTTTCTGAGTCTTGTCCATTTTGCTTAACATGTTACTCTCTGGTTCTAACCACTTATTTGTAAATGATGTGATTTAGTTGTTCTTTATGATTGAATACATCTCCACTGTATCTAACTACCATATGTTCCTTATTCTTGCATCATCTGACAGGTGCCTTACCCTATTTCCCTGGCTTAGCTGTTGTGGACGGTCCACACAACTTGGGTTCATTAGCATCTCTACATTATGCCGACTTTAGTTCTTTAGGAATAATCCCAGGAGACCTGGGAGTGCCACCTTAATATTGAAGTGAGAGTTGATGACGATGATGATGATTACTGATACTTATTAATAATTATGTCATCTTCCAGGGAGACATTTCTACTGAAAAACACTCCTCTGACAGAATAAAATGTTCAGTACATCAGTCACTTCATGAAAAAACAGATAATTTAGAATCTAGATGCCTTTCAAACTTCTTGGCTGTATTATAAAAATATTTTACTGCCACTTTATCATCTTATAAAGGTAACATTCTTTGTCCATTTGGAAGATCTTTTCTCTCACAAAATTAAATATGTTGATAACAACCTGTAAGAATTTCTGTGTACTGTAACTGCTACACTTTTTTTCTTTGGCTACAGCCAAGGAGTTGTAGTTATAAATTTTATGTCCTGAGATAACTTTATTTTCTTTTATCTTTCTGTATTTTAGGGAAGGGTCTACAGGGTGTTCAAGGTATCACTACTAGATCAGACTTGTAATGATTCTCATGTTTACAGCCTCCCAAGTGCTGGGATTACAGGTGTGCGCTGCCACGCCCAGGGTCAGTCTCCATCTCAGCATGCCCTGAAGGGGCAGGCCTGGGGATTGAATTGCCAGCCCCTGCACCTGCGCTTTAATCCTCTACACTAACTTGATAATGTTATTTTATTTTTTTAAAATTTATTTATTTATTTATTTGTTATAGGGTCTGACTAAGCAGATCAGACTCATAGTGGTCCTCCTGTCTCAGCCTCCACAGCACTGAGATTATAGCTGCATACCACCTCACCCAGTTTCAGGTCTGGCACAGTGTGCCTGGTGTTTGAGGGTCAGCATGGCATGTGGTACCAGGGATTGAACTCAGGTCCATGTGCTTGCCAGGCAGGTGCAGATTGCTGAGCTATCCCCTCAGCCCCACTTTGTAATTTTAGCTGAGAATTTTAACTAAATTCCATTCAGTCAGTGACTTCATCAAGAGATTCACTTATCATTATGGCAAAAAGTACTGATTTCATAGTAAAATAATTTATTGTGAAAATCTTTTTATCCATTATATATCTTCTTTACTGTAAAAAAAAAACAGTTCTTTTTCCATCTCATATGACAAATTACATACAGAAAGAGATGTTAAGAACATCTGTATTTTCACCAAACTGTATAGCAAACCTCACACACAAAATAATCACTTTTAGCGCTTGACTTCAACTCTTTAGCAAAGTTTTCTCTGTAGCTTCTAACAGAATGTGCTGACAAAGGAATACATTTTTTTATCTGCTGCCATATTGTTTTCTCGGCATCTTTTTTCTTTTTTTTCTAATGGCGGAAAGATTGACTATTTCCCCAGTGACATTTGCTAATGAGCAGCAAAACTCCAAGCAGGGCTAACAATAAGCTTAGTGAGATTTTTGTCAGGTACTCTGTTGAGTATTATGTGCCTTCCGACAGAGCTGAATAACCAGTGTTATGTTTCCAAGTTCCAGTTTCTTCATTTTGTTCAGAACAGGGATGATTTTATTGACTCTCTTCTTGGTGATGGATTATAAGACAGTAACACATAGTTTGGGAAAGGCCAGAGGGACTCCAATGAGGCCAGAGCCGCTAAGGTTTAAGTTGGATAGGGCCATTAGGGGTGTGAGACAGAGGGATGGGTTGTAACAATATAATATTGGTATGTGAATCCAACTTCACAGGACTAAGGCCATTCTAAAGAGGCATAAATTAAAAGATGACTTACAGTAACTTAAAAGGCTATAACTTAAAAGGTAGGCAATGGTAAGCAAATCATTGGCTCACTTTAAGATAAGAAAAGCAAACAAATAGGATGAGGTTTTTGGTTTCTTTGTTGAGGCCCCTTTAGAGAATGTTGAACTAGGACAAGCTGCAAAATGCTTAGGAAAGGGTTGTACGATTCTGTTTCCCAGCATACTACCCATATCCTCGCAAGTCTTTCACACATCTCTTTTTCCCCTAAATTCCTCAGTCAACACTGAAGGCCTAATCCACAATGTGTCCTCTGTCATTCCTCTGTGGTCCACTGTTACCTTTCCTCTGGGCCTCCCTGCTGTCAGTGTCTGCCATGCAGTCCTTCAGCCAGAAGAGAATCCTCTCTTCTTCTGATTCTCAAAGTAGGATCCAGGAAAGAGAGGCAAGAGGATTGAAGGGACTGTGAGAATGGAGTACACTAAAAGTCATCTCTTTGATCCTTCTCAGAGAACAGTGTAGATGAAATGAGACTGTGGAGAACACCAGCCTTCAGTGTGGGAACCAAGTTGTAAGACTTCTGCTTAGGAGTCAATTACTTAGGTCTTTGGAGGCTGAATCAGATGCGTGACCCATGGACATAAATGGAACCCATTTTCTCCATCTCTGTCCCTCTCACCCTATAACAAGAATAGGAAGAATAGGATTATAAGAGCCAGAAGCAAGGAGAAGGTAGGGAAGACTCTCAGAACAATGCAGGTTATATAAGCAATTATTCATCTATCTAGTTCCATCTCTGACCAGCAGTTCTCTTCAGACAGACATGTGGTTTTTCAGCCTTATATCTCTGACACCTTTCAATAACAGGTTAAAAATGTAGATTCCTCCTTCAAAAATTTCTTTTCACTTTCAAATGTTTCAATTTTCCTATAGAACTTTATAATATTTTCCTTATTTTTGTAACATCTGCTATGAATGGCAAAGAGAAAGAGACAGAGACAGAAACAGAGGCAGAGAGCTCTCTGCAAAAGCAAAGATGGTTCTGTATGCTTCCATTTAGATGTGCCAAGGAGCTTCTCCCTTCTGCACCTATGCCAACTGCTTTGGTAAAATCCAAATTATGGGACCTTCACTGTTGTGTCACATCAGCTCATAGACTGAGGAAGAGTTTCAATTCTGGATGATCTTAGCCTCCTTCTGGAGCCCCCAACACAGATTCACGTAATCCCATCTTCTTATCCATCCTTACTTTTTTCCCTACCTAGCACACTGTTAGCTAGATTTACAGTTTTGGGATCCTGGCTTCTTGTCTTTTTCACTCCACGTTCCTCCTCCCTGTCTCCCCTCCTCTCCCTCCATTTCTATTCAGGTTAATTTATCTGATCGCATGCAATGTGCTGCACCCATGTTAAGACACCAACTGAGTTTCCACTTGGAGGCTTGGAGGAAAGATTACCATTAAAACGTGACTTCCATCCACTCAGCTGAAATTACTATTGATTGCCGAAGAAAAATATTTGTGCTGTGAAGCTGGGAGCTATGATGTTGAACCATATTAACATAATGTTAGCATAGCTACGGGTGTTTAGTAGCACGCAATCAGATTTGAAATGAACGTTGATTATAGATGGAGATTAATGTTCACATATTCATAGGAACACAATGAGAAGAGCAATTTCCTTTCTACTACAGATCAATGGTTTCCCCATTCAATTATACAGCTGTAATAATTGCATTATGCTGAAATATTTCTTAATGGCTAATTTCTTTCCTTTTGTGTGTGTGTGTGT
>PVKA01006775.1:41408-81670 GCA_004027165.1 Ctenomys sociabilis | reverse complement strand
CAGGACTATATAAAATATATTAGATTAACCCTTATTTAAAAGGTCATTGAAGATTTCTATGAAACAGTACCAATCTTATGTCGGGTTATGCATGTATTTTTTTCATATATATGTGTATGTATGTGTGTATAAAGGACAGGGAAGAAGTAATACAAAGTCAACAGAAAATGGAAATATACTTTTTAAAGTTTCTAATACTAGGAGAAGATATCATACAATATCTTTTAGATAAATTATAATTCAAAGATTTAGTATAAATCTTAAAACAAAAATTAAGATTAAACAATATTCAGAAAATTAAATACTAATTAATTTAAATTAAATGTTTCAAAACAGTTGAACTAAGAAAAGTTTTCATGATAGTAAAGAAGTACAAAGAATAAAATATAAGAGAAATACTGGAATGACAAATAAATGACCATCACTTCTGACAGTTTGGGGATAGGATATCGTACAAAGTTCTATTATGTTGTGGACATGGATAATGACCATGACACTTACTAGTGGCCAGGTGTCACTTGTGGGACTGAGCTACAGCTATTTCCTTGAAATCCACCCTGCAGTTCCATATGGAATCATGACCTACAAGGTGCAAGAGAAGTCCATTTGTAGAGTGTGCTGATGGAAATATTTTGCTGCTGTACACAAAAGAATAACTGAAAGACTACTTTTGTATATCTTTTATTCTCCTGTGTTTAATTATTTGCCCTCTTGGTGGGTTCTTTCCATTCTCATTCATGGGGTTGTGATCATTTTGCTCCCTCTCTAGAACATCATTTAGTAATCTGTGTAGGCTTGGCTTTGTCATCATGAAATTCTTTAGTTGTTCTTTGTCATGGAAGTATTTTACTTCTCCATTATACTTGAAAGAGAGTTTTTCAGGGTATATCAGTCTGGGTTGGAATTTGTTTTTTCCAAGACTTGAAGTACTTTGCTCCATGCTCTTCTTGACTTGATGGTTTGTGAAGAGAAATCTGCCATTATTCTGATGGGTTTTCCTTTAAATGTGATCTGTTTTTTTTCCCTTAGAGGCTTTTAGTATACTGTTCCTGTGCTGAATTTCTGGGATCTTGATTATTATATGTCTGGGAGTGGTTTTAATTGGGTTGATGTTATTTGGAGTTCTATATGCTTCGGTTTCCTGAATGTCAGATTGTTGCCCCATATTTGGGAAGTTTTCTGCTATTACTTCTACCCATATTCTTTTTACATTATTTGTATTGACTCCTTCCTTCTCATTGATGCCTATTAGTCTCACATTGTTCATCTTTGCATTGTTTTGCAGGTGTTGAATTATTTTTTCCTGCATCCTAGTTGTTTTTAAGAGATCTTTGCTTACTTTTTCACTAGCTGCAATGGTGTCTTTAAGGTCAGAAAGTCCATTTTCACTTTCACTCAGATGGATTTGCCAGCTTGTGATTGAGGTTTTAATTTCCTGTATATCACCTTGGATCTGTTTTATACATTCTATTTCTTTTCTATATTACCTATTCAGGGGTTCCTTCATTTTTATATTTTGCTCTATTTTTTATCATTGTGTTCTTTAGAAGCACTTAGTGTTTCTTTGATTATAGTTATCACTACTTGTTTTACTTCAGAAATTATTTCTGATCTGATCTCTTCTATATCATTCTGTAGTTGCTTCTGTACTTCCAATGCTATTATTTCAGATGTGTGACTTCCAGTTTCCTCTATGCTAGTGTCTTCTGCATTTGTTCTTGGTGGACTTGGGGCCTGAGACTGCTTTTTGTTCCTTCTCTTTGTCATTTTGTATACCACTGACTTTTGACCTTTGGTATAGAGCTTAGATAGAATTATTACCTTAGCACCAGGTCTGGATCTATGAAGTTCAGACTCCTCCAGGTGGGTGTGGGTTGGGTCTGGCTGCTGTGCTCCACTTCCTGCCCCAGAATTGCAGCCCTTTGTGTCACTATGGCAAGATGTTTTGCTCCTGAATCAGCTGGGGATCTTGCCTCTAGCCTCTTTGCAAGGAGTTCTGCTGAAGGGTTCCATGCTGAGCCTGCACTCTGGGTCGCTTCAGGATCTGGCAGCTGGTTTTCTCTTCTAATAAAGAGAAGGTTTTATTTTCTGGACACATTTCTCTGAAATGGTTCTCTGTAGTTCTTTTTTTTTTAGTAAGTAGTGGAAAATTCCCAGTGCCTGGTGCTTAATGGGTGGAAGCCATTATGGGAACTGGGCTTCACCCATGAGCAACCAAACTGAGAATCAACCCACTCTGTGGGTCCATAGAATGAGTCCATTTACATGAATCTCATGAATTTTCATCACGAACAAACATAGTCCATATCAAAGGGCTGAGTCAAATGAATTATCAAGAGATAAATTATACTTTTTAATCCTCTGTGCTTGCTTTTGGCCATGAATGTATTAATTCAGGCAGGAGATTTGGAGCAGGACAAAGTAAGTATGTATTGGCAGTATAAAGAGAATTAAATCTAATTGTTGTGGGATTTTACAGATAATCTAAGTGTGCCGAATTACACATGACAGATTTTACTGACCAATCTCTAAGGTAAGGAGCATGAGCAGTGCATAATGCCCACATTCTGCAGGCAGACACCAGAGCCACCTGGAGCACCTATTAAAATACTGTTTGCTCAGCCCCATCCCTGGGGTTTCTGATTCAGAGTTTCTAGCTCAGTCCAAGGATTGATGTTCCCAGCAAGTTCTCAGGGATGCCACCGCTGCCGATCCCCGGTCATGCTGTGTGGCCTGCTCTGCACCTCCAGGCGACTGTCCCCAGGTTTGCTCAGACACTTGTAGTGAGCTAGGTGCGAGACCGCCAGTGCCAAGAGAACCTATCTTACAGGTTAGCGAAACTGCGCTGACAAGTGCTTCCCAGTAACTCTATCCCTGGTCCTGATTCTGCCAGCTGGAATTATTTGGAATACATCTAATCCCCATATAAATGTCTCCGCAAACACATTTCTCCCAAGGAAAAGTACAATGGACGGTCCTTTCGGCAGATTGTGCTTTTATGTTCTGTGCCCGAGAACTCCTGTTTGGTCTGTTCTGCTGTCCAACTCCTAAGCTTATTTTTTTTTTTTTCAGTTGGAATATTCAAAATCAAGGTTTATGGGTACAGTTTGATCAGTATCTACATATATCTAAACCATGTACAGAACACCCAAAGTGTGTGTGTGTGTGTGTGTGTGTGTGTGACTATGATGTGCTGGGCCTTTATACTGCATCTCAGCCTCTAAAACAATTTTTTTTTAATGTTTTAAGACCAGGTCTGAATAAATTTCTAAATCACCTGGCTGAGCTTGAACTTGAGATCCTCCTGCTTCAGCCTCTTGGAGTGCTGGGATTGTAGGTGTGAGTCACTATGTCCAGCTCCATTGTGTTCTTTCTCATTTCACAAAGGTACCATTGCTTCACTTGCTGCTATTATTATTATTATTATTATTATTATTATTATTATTATTATTTTGGCAGAACCAGGGATTGAACTCAGGCCCTTGCACTTGCCAGAGAAGCGCTTATTCTACTGAGCCCCGGCCCCTTGACTTGCTTTTAAATGATGGCCAGATAGCTCAGCAGACTAAAGCACCTGTTTAGGCGAAGTGCCTAACATGATGTGCTGGCCCTGTCCCCAGGGCACACTGGCACAGTGATTGGGACTGGGCATGGTAATCCCAGCACTCGGCAGGCTGAAAATAGAAGGAACACTATGAGTCCGATCTACGTAGTGAGACCCTGTAAACTCTGTGCTAAATACATAAAAAATAAAATAAAATAAACTTGATGTAAATGAAAGCATAGTAAATATACTCTTTTGTATCTGATGTTTTTTACTCAATGAGATTCAACTATGTTGTAAGTAGCGGTCGTAATGCTTTCACTTTTATTGCCATGTGTTACCCTGACTTTAACATGTTTATAGTCATAGGTTTAATTCCTTCTTCCATTTTGTACATGTTTAAGATGGGCAGCAATCCTAAGCATGGCTGCTTGCCATGAAGCAGCATGGTGCTAAGTACCTCAGTGCTCAATCCTGTCAACACGGAGTCATTAGCATTCTTTCCATTTCACAGTTGAGGAAACCAAGGCTCAGCACTTGCCCAGGGTCTCCTAGCTGAGAAGAGGTAGAATCAGTGCTCAAGCCCTGGTCCTTTTGACTCATGATGCTGAGTGCTAGCTGAGGTGTGGTCATACCTCTCATTCCTGGGGTTTTACTGATAACCACGAGCATGGGATGCCCTGGAGAACAGGCCCCTGTTTTCAAGGACCTTGCTGCTGTCAGCCCCATGTCCTCCTCTCACTGATGGCGCTGAGGCTGCTTCGGGGCACTGGTGAACTACGTGGTGACCCTGCCGGTGCTCTTTCTCAGTCTTCCTGACTCCTTCAGCTCAGCGGCAGGTTACCTTCCACAGAGCTGTTTCTCTACGAAAATAAAACCTCCAGTTCTGCAAGCTCTCTGATCACTTCCCAAATTCCTGCCTTTGTTAAGTGCAAATTGTAGAAAAATCCCTTTAGCCCCATGGTTCCTATTAAGGTTACACCTAAATTATCCCTAAAAAATAACTATTCTGTGAAGGAAATATTTAAACTTCCTTTGATGTTAGTGCCAAGTAAACCCTACGCACCTGGAAGTTTGTGCTTAAATGCAGATGACTGGATTCACAATGCCTCATTTCCTCTTTGTCCTGCTAGTCAGAGATTACTGGTTGGCCTAGTCCACCATATCAATTTGGAAAGACTGAGAGAGGGAAGCAGAGGCTCTGCAGTGGTTTTAAGCCTGGCTTTGATACAGTATCTGGATAAAAGCCCCCACATATGTTTGTGACTAAGAACATTTACTTTTATTTTCATTTTCTTTACAATGCATGCTGATCACAGAATTGGGATTTTTATTGCTAAGTACATAAATTGGTGTCATTTGGATCTATAATGGTGGGTAGCCTGTTAAATTTCTCTAGTTAGGAAATGAAGTTAAGGATTTAAAAACTTGGCCTTTGTTGCTTGATCTATTATTACATTAGCTTTATTGCAAATCACATAAAAACCATTTATCTGATGATATTTTTGTAGTTCTAATGTATATCTTAAGATTCACTTAGGGATGATTGCTTTGGAAACTTTTCTTTCTTTAACGGTCCCTAAGCTTTCTGGACAAGCAATATATTAGACCATCCAAACGATTGAGGAGGGAAAAGTTTTCTGTATGGGGTACAGAAGGTGTGATAAAACTTGAAGTCCTCACCCTGCAACTGTAGTGAAATGAAAGACCTAGCATTCATTGAGGATGATTTCAATTAGTAAGTGAAAGATGAACTTTATAGTGGGAGAGAATCAGGCCAGCAACACCTGCATGGTCTCAGTAGTTTCATGAACAATAGTAGATGATGCAGTGTTCTGTACTTTCTAATGATGGAATAGGAAGCACCAGCACCTCCAGTGAGGCGTTCTGTGAGGATCTCTCACTAATGCAGTGGTTCAGCCACTTGGATCTGACCTACCAGCTTCTAGCTCTGACTTCCAGAGCACCAGGAAACACAGGGGATTGAACTATTGCTCTCAACTTCAACTACACATTACAACCATATGGAGAATTTCTTAAAGTCCTAATGCCCTGCCTGTGACTCAGTTCACTTATCTGAGAATCTCTGGGCATGGGAATCAGTATTTTTAATTGCTATTCCTGGTATTAAAATGTCAACCAAGCTTGAAATCATCAGAAGAGAGGACTAAGTTAAAGAACACAATATTTACCCAGTATGTGAGAAATTCCATAGAAAGCCCTGGCAGATAGCTCAGTGGTTTTAGCATCAGCTCAACAAGTACAAGGTCCTGCATTGTATTCCCAGCACCAAAAAAAGAACTCTATAGAAATAAAGTGTTTGCCAACAACAACAAAAAAAAAGGAATAGAAAATGGTAGAGGGAAGGAACACTTACTGATGAAAAGAGACTTGAGAAACATAAATCCAATGTGATGTGAAGACTTTCTTTTATCCTGATTCAAGCCAATCACCCATACAGTGACATTTTTTGGAGAATCAGAAAATTTTATTTATTATTTTATTTTATTTTGGTACTGGGGGTGAAACTTCAATATTATACTTGCCAGGAAGGTACTTAAACTGCTTAGCTATCTTGGGAGATTTTTTATTTTTATTTTTATTTATTTATTTTATTTGGTACAGGGTCACAGTACACAGTTTGGACTTGTAGTAGTCTTCCTGTTTTCAGCCTCTCAGCGCTGGAATTATAGGCACTCCCCACCATGCCTGGACTCATGGCCGGCATGGGACTCCAGGGCCCGCACAGCATGCAGTACTCGGAGTCGGACTCGGGCCCTTGTGCTGCCGGGCAGGCACCTAAACCTAAACCGCCGAGCCATCTCCCAAGTCAGAGAATCAGAGAAATTTAAGTAAATTTTGATTATTAGATGATAGCAAGGCATTGCACATTAATCTTGTTACTTATGATATTAGGTTTGTGATTAAGATAGAAAAATGTACATATAGGTAGAGATGCAGACTGAAGTATTTATGGATGAAATATGGTATCCAAGATTTGTTATAAAATACTCTAGAAAAAAAACTAGTGACTTCAGAATAGATACGAATAAACATCAAGATGTAAAACTGTTAAAGATGTGTGATGGGTGCATTCAAAATTAGGGAATCATTTTGTGTGTTTTAAAGATTTTCATGATAAGCAGATTTAAAAGGAGCCATATGGTTAATTAGATAATAACATCTTTTTCACTGTTTTAGAGTAACAACACAAAGCCTCAGAATATCGTGTGAACTGTGAACCTGCAACAGCATGTTAAGCCCTTTTGTCTAAGTAAACATTTTGTTTTAAAGAGAACTACAGGTGCAGTCATTTATTATGCTTATATGTTCTTTGCAGATGATCCCAGGCCTCCTCCTTCTACTGTTATCAACCAAAATGAAACTTTTGCCAAAGTGGTTTTTAGGCCTAGTGTGGTACAACAAGCCAAGATCGCCCAGAATGGAATTTTAGGAGATTTCATCATTCGATATGATGTTAGCAGAGAGCAGAGAGTCGGGGACATCCAGGTAACACATTCTGTGATGCTATTTTAAGGTTTGATATGCTTCTCTACACTCAGGACTGTTGATTCCAATACTTCCCTAAAACTGAAAGATCACTCTGGTTGTTAGTAAATGTTTTAATCCAAAAATATGTCTTCAAAGAGACAAGTGGTACTCTTGCTGGAAGTTGAGAATACCTATTTCCTGCTTCATTAATCTGCACAGAAAATGAAATCTATAATACAGTTTTTCCCTGTGATGCTTTAGATGAGGTTAGAACTTCAGTTCATCTTCCCTTTTAATTAAAAGAAACTGTTCCATAACTTATTTCCCTTTAGGTTTTATTGCTGTAGACACAGGATAAGAATTTTAAAATGTATTAATGTGCATCTAGAAATTAAATAACAGAAGAGACAGGGTTATTAAGTAGAAAGGTCAGAAGGGATGGAAAATTAAAGTTGAATTGATTGTTATGATTAGTAACTTTTTTTAATTGCTGACAAAATCCAGCCCAGGGCCTGACGCATGTGAGGCAAACTGTCTACCACTGAGCTACACTCCTGGCCCACAAGGAATAGAATTTAAAATGATGATTCTCTCCTGATACAGATTAGCAACTAGCTCTCTTGGGGAATCAGGACTGTAGATAATGTGACCCTAGGCTGTTTCATGGGGTCATTGAGGTCTAGAAGTTCCTCATTGATTTTCCTCCATTTTTACTTGATTTTTCCTCTGCCAGGTCCTAAATGGTTACTTTGTGCACTACTTTGCTCCCAAGGACCTTCCTCCTTTGCCCAAGAACGTGGTCTTCGTGCTGGACACCAGTGCCTCCATGGTAGGCACTAAGCTCCAGCAGGTGAGTGTGCCCTGCCCGGGCTCTCCTCCCTCCACCCTGCCAGGGATAATGATCAGCCTTGCGGATAAATCCCACTTGGTGCCAGATGCCTACCTGCCTGGCTGTTCCTACGAACAAAGAGTGCTCCTGGACTGATCCACTGATGCCACTGCTATAAACTACTGCTTTAATATGGGGGTTGTTAGGGAGCAGAGGAATAGGCTACAGAAACACTTTGATATTCAGGGCACTGGCAGAGGGGACAGAGTGAGTGAGACAGGAGGAATGCAGCGAGAGGCCCCCTGGATGCCACTGTTGGCAGAATAATGCTATTCAGTGGCAGTTCTGTTGAGAACAGTGGAGCGGAATCTCTGGAAGTTCCTTTGGCATATCCTCGAATAAAGAATTCTCATATCACTTATGATGAATCTCAAAGGTACAGGGATGGAAGGGACATTAAGTAGATGTGTAATCTGGGCTGAAAATTAAATTATCCTGAAAATATAGCTACTTACATCTTTTGCCAGCCATTTCTGTTAGGTAATTCCTTATCTTATGCTGGCATCTGAAATATCAGAATTTAGAATTGGTAACATATTCTCAACACACATAATGCCTGGCTTTCACATCACTGAAACAGTATCACACCCGTAGATTATGGGGGAGATGCTTATGTCATCTCATAGTTTTGTCCATGGATGCCTGGCTCTATGACAGAGGGGTGGAAGAGGGCCTGGCAGAAGAAAAGGTGCCAGTGCCATGGTGGGAGGGGGGAGGAGTTAGGGACAGTTATCTGCCCTTTAAGGCCATGCCCACAATGCCCCACCTCCCACCAGGGTCTGCCTGGTTGAATAAGTAGAATAAGTACTTGCCTGGCAAGCACAAGGGCCTGAGTTCAATCCCTGGTTCCGCCAAAAAAAAAAAAAAAAAAAAAATCAAACCATGTAACAGGTGGTATTACAATTTTACGTCCTCTTAATGTAAATTAAGAGCTATTGCTTCAAGATGAGTCATATTTATAAATTCACCAGCAACTGAAGTCCTTCAGCTTTCATTTCTAAATTCATTCTTTTTCAATTAGTAAAGCATGTATAGAATAAAATACTCTCTCAAAATGCATGAGAACCCTCTCTGCCACCTGTTTGTACCTGTTGGTCTCACTCCACATGCAACTAAATCTTGTTCTAGCTAATAATGATTGTATTTTATCTAAGTCTATTACTTTATAAATGATTTCTTTGATTATTTATACTTAAAAATCATGTAGTAGATTGTCAGTCTTTTATGGTGTTTTGCCTGCCTTTACCCCCCAAACAGCAAAAATGCATATTGCAAAATGTTATGTGAAAATTAACTTTTCTTTCAGCATATAGATAAATACCATTTCTAATTAATATAGGTAGAAGATAGCCTCACATCTGAAACACCTCCTTATAATCATCAACAGCACATTTTGTCCAAGTCCAATTTGCCGACTCCTCCATTTGTATTACTATTCCTTCTATCCTATGTCTCTGATATTTTCTTTAGGTTTACTTTTCTTTTAGAGGAAGAACACCAGTAATTGATTGTAGGTGCATTGTAAAGAATTATCCTAGCTTCATTTGCCTGATAAAAAACAACTTCTTTGTTAAAGATATTTTTATAGAACATGGAATTCTAGGTTGGCTTCCAGTGTCACTAGCTCTCATTGTTATGATTGAAAAGGTGGGCAGGCAAGATAGCTCAGCGGACTAAGCACCTACTTAGGTAAATGCAGGGACAGGGGTTTGATTCCTGGAACCACATGCCATACCAGCCTGGCCCCCAGGTGTGCTGAGCTTGCCACTGAGGCTGGGTTTGGCGGTGCACACCTGTAACCCCAGTAGAGGAGGCTGAGTAGGGGGACCAGTATGAGTCTGTGCTGCATAGTGAGAACCTGTACAAAATACATTAAAAAGAAAGAAAGGAAGGAAGGAAGGAAGGAAGGAAGGAAGGAAGGAAGGAAGGAAAGAAGGAAAGAAGGAAAGAAGGAAAGAAGGTAGGAAGGAAGGAAGGTAGGAAGGAAGAAAAGAAATGTTAATAAAGCTTTAACTGCTATTCCTTTGAGGGATATTTTTATTTTGACTATTTAAAAAATTTCCATTTTATCTTTATGGCATTTTTGTTTTGTAGCTTTAAGATGATGGTTCCGGAGCCGGGGAGATGGCTCAGTGGAATAAGCATTTCCCTGGCAGCACAAGGGCCTGAGTTCAATCCCTGGTTCTGCCAAAGAAAAGATGGTTCTACTGAAAGAGTAAATAAAATCTGAAAGGTATAATAGATACTGTGAAAGAGAAATAATCTTTTCAAAGGGAAGGAACAAGTGGGGTGAGGAAAAGGAAGGAAGGAAGGAAGGAAGGAAGGAAGGAAGGAGCATGTATTTATGTATGTATACAGGATAGCTCAGATAACTGTACTTCTGATTTCTGCTGGTTTATTGAAAGAAACAGTAAATGCTTAAATTTTTACTTCTTTTTAATTTCTTATAACTTTTTAAAAACCAATTTGCAAGCTTATAACTGGTAATCTAGACAACTAACTTGAAGACAACAGTATGCAATATAAAAACTCTTCTTAATTTCCTTATATTTTGCTTGGTGAAATTCTTTATTATTTCTATTTTTTTTTTACTATCTTTTATTCTTATTAATTTTTTTAAAAGTTCTGGGCATGGATTTCCCCTTCTGTATGCTTCCTGAACTCTGTAGTAGGGCTCCATGAATCAGTGAATGCCTTCGTGTGCCAGCCACGCTCCCTGAAGCTGCTGTGGCTCACTTTCTCTGGTACGACCCCAGAGAGTGCCTTTCCACTGCTTGCTTCCGCACTCCCTCCTCTGTATTCTCACTCTGCTTCCATGCTTCATCCTGGCCCATCTTCCAGCTGGACACTATTCTCTCTAGACGTGCATAGTCTGTTGTTAGTTGCTTAGCAACTGCGTTATTTAACTTATTGTACTCTGTATTTCTAGAAATTCTGTTTGATTCTTTTTCATATCTGCTCTGTCATTTTGTTATTTTATAAATAATATAAGCTTTTTGGTAATACTTTTTATTTTGACCACAAAATATGGTGATTTTATTCATATTAGTGTTTGTGGTACACAATGACTACATTTTTGTGGGGAGATGATACAAATGCATTACAAAAAACTCTTTTTTCATCTTCTGCGTTTCCCATCCCTTTCTGATCTTCCCAACTCTTGGTGCTCTTCCCTTTCGCAAAGTTCTATTTTTATTTTCATTTCCTTTTTCTTCCTCCCTCCTTGCTAGTTATTTTAAAGTGTATGCCTGATAAATTTCAGTTACTTGGAATCTTTAGGTGCTGTATTTATTGTCTCTTGTCTTCTCTTCTAGAGTGGAAAGATACTTTTGCTTTCATGACACCCATTGTACTTGAAAATTTGTGGAACAGCTTGAGGCTGGGAATGATGGTAAAATCATCAAAAGTTTTGGTTTGTTTCTGTTGGGGACATGGGGAAATTAAAATCTGGGATCATTTTAGTCCACATTCAGGGCTTCAGAGTTTTCTCCATAGCACAGATGTCTCTGAGCTGATCTGTAGGCCTTACAAATGCTGGTGTGTTTCCATTTTGCACAAAGTGCACTGTTTGCCAGAGCCTCCACCCACTGTGGACTCTGGACCTGAACTTTGGCACTCCAAGTTGCAAAAGGGATGCTCAGGCTCCGAAACCTTTTTGTCTTTGATAAACATCTTTTAGAAGAAAGTGATTCAAATGCTGAACTGATTTCTTTAAATTTTTATCTTATCCTACATCGTTTACTCACTGTTTTGTTAAGTCTCTGGTACTTTCAAGACTTAATATATATACATTTTCTTTGGCTTTATTAGTTGTTCTGAGTGAAAGGCTGAGTCCTAACTGCTTATTGTTTTCTCAGAGTTTTAATTGCACTAAAGTGAAGTGTACTTTGATCAAGATAGGTTATTTACTAATATTTGAGAGGCCTCATGGCTGTTCTGTATTTACCAAGTACTTTGGAAAGTTATTAGCTTTCTTTACAATAAGCTCTTAAGGGCCATCTGTTGACTAAATTGTCTTTATGACTTTAGTGTCTAGATAATAGGTTTTTTACAGAGGATAATCATTTTGTGAGGCCTCTCCTGGCCACAGAATACTGTTTTCATTAGATTTTACATATAATTTACCATGGCAGTCCCATTTGGATTTTGAGATAATGAATGGATACTGACTATTTGTCATATGTTAGATTCCTGTATCTCCTTTATCTCCTTCATATTTTCTTTTCTTTCTTTCTCTCCCTGTCTCTTTCCCTTCCGTTCTTCTTGCATGCCTTCCTTCTTTCTGTCCTCCTTTCCTTCCTTTGATTTCCTTCTTTATCTCTTTTTTCACCCCTCCTCTATCTTCTGAATAATTGATAGACAGGCCTTGTGTTCCTTTGGATAAACATAACATGAAGACATTGATGATTACATTTACTACAAATAATCTTAATTTCTATTACCACCAAATTTGTCCTGATGTTTTTATTTACGTCATATCATGAATGTATCTTGTTACTTATTCTTTTAAATATTTATTGTCATTTCCATAGAGCAGCACTCCCAAGAGAAGCCTCTGTAAGGGCCGTGGTGTTCCGTACCTGCACTGTCCAGTATGGTAACCACTAGTCCATCGAACACCTGAAAGGTAGCGGCTGCAACCAAGGAGCCATATTTTTAAATTTAATTTAATTTAAATAAATTTAAATTTGAATTGCTAATGGGAGAGTATAACTGTGGCACATTTACTCAGCCCATGCATGATAGACTTTTAAGTTATCCTCATTTTCTGCCATTGCACACAGCGTTGAGATGGCTATTTGGTTGTAGTATCCATGCTCCAATGCCCAGTTCTTCTCTTAAGTTAGATTCTTATAAATGGAATCACTAGGGCACAGAATACCAACTGCATTTGTGAGCTTTGATAAATTATAATCATATTGAAGTTTGTTAGTAAAATAAGAATTTCACATGTACTAAAGGATTAAAAGGTTAACCAGACTCAAAGATTTATAAAGAAATATAGGCACATATTTCACTAGTTTTGAGGTAAGGGAAATATTTTTGAGCCTACAAATAAAAAAGTGAAAGTAATTACAGTAAATAGAATATCATGTATGCACCTTGTACAACAAAAATCCACTATGAAAACAATATTCAATGTATTAATTATTGAATCTGTCCCGCTAATTTGATTTGAAACTGTCTCATTGCTATTTGTTCTTCAACAAAATAAAAAAAAAGAAAGGAAATCTAAAGCAGGCCGTGTGATAGCTACAATGTTCTTGAAATAGCTAAGGTGCTATAGGAATGTGTACAGGAGAAGAGAGAACATCGCCTTTAAATTTTTCAAATCCCAAAAGTTTGGGAGAATATATATATATATATATATATATATATATATATATATATATATATATATATTAACATATTCTGATTTGATTTTATTTCATTATAAAAAAACACTTCAGAGACTTTTAAAAAAGTAATTACAAAGAGAAAAATCAATTTTAGCTATATAAAATTTAAAGTACTGTTTCACATTTAAAAAACAAAAAGCTGGAAAATTGTATGAAGGAAAGAGTTTATCATTACTATACAAGGAGCTGTTCAAGATCAATAAAGTTAATCCTGCATTAGAAAATGAATAGAAAATATGAAACCATCCACAATGAAGAAATGAGATTCAATAAATGTGAAAAATGCCATCTGTAATTCTAATTAAAGAAATATAAATGAAAAATCTGCTTTTACTTTTACAGTTTCAAGCTGTAAATCATGTAAATTACCTTTGGTACTTTTAATAGTAGGCACCATGGAGCTCACCACAATTATAATATTTAGATTTTTTTTTCCCAATCAATTAGTAAGAAATGCTACAGTGCCTCTCCAAATCCACTGTATCTTCACACATAGGTCATTAGCCCAAAAGTTTTAGCAACTCACGAGGCTCTCATCTTCAGATACCTGAACCACGTCAGCTTCAATCCAAAGCTAGTCTGTTCCACTGCATGAGAATCTTACATTGTGACCAGACAGTGATTATGAGCCTTCTCACCACATAGCTCCCAGAAACAAAAATCTTGCTTAAAACTGTACAGAAATAAGCAGTGAGGTGAACCAGGGTACCCTAAAGCTATCTAATAATATGAGCACTTCCTAACAGTATAGCATGAAGTATTTTCAGTGAGCTATTTATGATGTTAACAGTATTATATAAGTTATATAATAAGGGTGTATTTAATCTTATAGCCATTCGGTTGTAGTCTTCCCTATTTTTTCATATATATATATATATATATGTAGTACAGAGTCTTACTACACAGATTGGACTTGTAGAGATTCTCCTGTTTTTAGCCTCCCACCATGCCCAGTCTCAGCAGAACCAGTAAGACACACAGGGGATCAAACCCTGGTCTCTGCACCAGCTTAAGCAGGTACTTTAATCCACTGAGCTATCTGGCTGGCCCAATCTTCCTTATATTACTGATGGCAACACTGAGGTATACAACCTGACTAATAATAGATGGAGGCTTCAGTTCCTGATCCGCCTCTGAAACTCCTGAACCAAAATCATGGCATGTGTGAGCCACGGTGCAGTAAAGCAGTACTGGTCTGGCTGAACAAGGTGCCAGAGGCCACCAGCTCAGTGCTGGCTCACATGTTGGAATCCTGCTGAGAAGGCTGCCTTGTGGACACTGGAATTTCCTGGCTTTCTGCAAGAGCAATGTAGTGACAGATGTCAGGCCTCGTGCTCCTCTGCCCTCTCCCTTCATTCCTGATGTGAAAATCCCATTCTTTCCCATTCCCTGACAGTCTTGCATGCACACTGCTGGCACTGTAGCATGGCCCCTTTCCAGGAGAATCACCCTGGGCCAGCCAAACACACGTCTGAGCAATTTTTAAAGTCCTTGCTGCCTTGAGCGGGTCTGACTGTTTCAGCAACTCACAGTTTCTCTACAGCCAGGGCACTAAATGAAACTGCAGCTGGCTCTTTGTAAAGGGGACAGTGGCCATGAGCACGGGGCCATGTGACATTTGTCACGGGTCCACATGGATTCTACTAAGAATCATTCACTGTAATTCTGGACATTTAGGCTTTCCTTATCTTTGATGGAAATTAATGGCTGTGCTGTGTTGATCACAGAGTTGGGTCTGTGGTTTTTAGTAGTGATTTGAACAACTGATTTCTAAAGAATTATACAACTCCTTGGACCTTCTAGTGATATTTAGTAAGGGGTACGTCTGCCTCCAGAGCCCCTGATGCTGTGTGCAGCTGGCATCTTCTAGTCCGGGGGGAATGTGGCTTTGAAGCTGGGCTTCCCCTGCTTGGGAGTGGCCACAGCCTCCTGCTGGGCATTGGGGCATGGCCGGGTGGTTCCTCCCCTACAGCCTTCTGCAGATGAATGTGATGAAAGATGGCTCTGGGGATGCATGGGGCAGAATTTCTGCCTCCTGTGGGAGTTGAGGAAAGAAAAGGGTGGGGTAAAATGTGGTCAGACAGACTTTTTTTTTGTTAGTTGTATGTTGAAAGTGTAGGCATTTGCAAATATGTATTCCTTAGGAACAGTAAGGATGCTCTCTTGTCTACTAGGTATGTTTTTCCTGTACTAAAGCCCACACTTCTCTTCCTTTCCCCATCTATATAATTAGATGTTCTACTTTCACCTCCATGATAAAAAGCTTGGCAAAGAGACCTCTGGCATCCAAGCAATGACTAACGGATCATTTCCGAGGTGTTTTTCATGCTGGAAATTTCTACAAACTTATTCTGAGCTCTGTACCAGTCTGTGCCGAAGCTAGTTTTCCAAATGGTTTTTGGAAGTTTGTCTTCTTTCTTACTTGGTCAGCAATACTACAGGGCAAGGGGCAAGCACAACATGTTTGTCACTGCTAAGGCAAAATAAGTGCAAACTGGTGGATAAGAGAATTGTGATATGTGTACTAGGCATACTTCATTCATAGACTTGTTTTATGCTCCAGGGCATCATGTCTTCTTTGCTATTCAAAATTGGTCTCCTAGGAGCAGTCTGGACATTGTCTGTATAACCCTGCAGGTGAATAGTTTGTAAACTCCACAGGTTTGGAGGCCTCATGATATTGTGCATTATGGTTCATGTCACAGCTTTTAACTCAACACCTAATATGTGGAAGGTAATGATATTTGTTGAAAAACTAGCACATTGTCATGTGTTTTTTTATGGCACACTAAATACCCTTGAATGCTAATTATTTGCAAGTACTCTGAGGGTTGTGTGTCCATTTTTGTTCCATCTTTTTTTGGGGGGGGGCTGGGGTGCTGAGAATTGAACCAAGGGCCTTGTTCGTGTAAGGCAAGAACTCCACCACTGAGCCACATCCCTAGCCCTGTGTTTCATCTTTAAAGACCTCAGTGAAGTAGACATTACCACTTCCATTTTACAGATGAGAGGATGATAGGCAGGAAGGAGATACAACAGCATTATGAATAGAAAGTTAGGATTCAACCCACACCAACCTGACCCTACAGCACCTTACTATAATGGTAGACATGGATGACAACCTAATTTCAGAGCACCGCTCAAACTTTGAAGCTCTACTGTTCTTGTTATTGAGTAACATGATGAGGAAAGCTATGTGTCACAGGTGAGCGCACACAGAAGCCACCTGCCTTGAGGCTGCTGCCAGTGGCTGAAGGTTGTAAAATATTAATGGAGCTGCTCTGCTCCAATCTATAAATTAGTGAGCCCTATTTTAGTGTCCTGTTATGTAGAAGAGGCTCTGGCTTCGCTCCTTTTTATAATCCTTTAGATAGGCAGGGATGACAGATGTAGAGAATGAGGAAGGTACATGACTATGAAGCCCAGTGACATGCAGTGTGGGGGACATTCTGGCCTTCTTCCTCAAGAATATGTGGGGTGGACCTGCTCACCGTGAGACAGAGGGTTCCAGAGAGATGTTACGATATGGAGAAAGTAGCTTCTGGGGATGGGCATCAAAGGGGCAGCCTGGAGTTCCCTGAGCAGGCAGGAAAAGTGGTGGGCAAGCACAGGGACTTGAAAGGCTTGAGGGGCTTCCAGCCTCATTAGGGGAACAGAGCTCTTGGAACAAAGGAGGACTCAGAAAGGAAGAGAGATGCAAGCGCCCCACCAAATTAGATCTTACTGGACAGCCCCCACCCCGAGATCAGAAAGTAAGTACGATAGGACTGTGACATGAAGATCAATAGAATGCCTTGGGTACACATGCATAGCTCCTTACAGTCTTGGCACTTACAAGTACCTCGAAGCATGGCCCCCAGGAAACAACAAAAGACTTTTGCTTCCCTCTTTCTGGTTTTCTGCAGTAAGGATTTTCATCCTTTCTGTAAAGTCTCTTGAAATAGTAAATATCTTAAATTTTACAAGTCATGTGGTTTCTATTATAATTACTCAACTCCATTGGTGTAGAAGTAGGTGTGGCTGTGTGTCAATAAAACTTTATTTGTTAAACACAAGTAGCAGCTAGGATTCTGACCCTGGGTCATAGTTGGCTCAGTCCTCATGTTAAACAGTGATGAAATGGCATGTGACTAGGGCCATTTCAGTTAACAATATTCATTCTGTCCACTATGCTTCCCTTGCCAAAACACTGCCTCTAGTAAATGCATGTTTCAGAAATATATTACAAAATAGAGATCCGGGGCTTGGGGCAGGGTAGAAAAGACAGCATTTTTGTCTTTGGCTCAGATTATATGGTAATAAATTGTAGACAGAGTTCAAAATACTTCTTGTCCCACATCACCAATGAAAACAGACACTTATAAAAAAATTTTTTGTATCACAATGATAATATACATTATTTTAAATCAATCCAAGGTAGCTCTTAAAAATATTTTCTTTTTCTGGTTGGGACAGTTACGAGCTACCCAAATGAGAGAGACTGTTTGCAAAATGCCGAATGCCTGTCTCTGAATGCAGACACTAGATGGCTGTCATACAGAGAAAAACTCAACAGTGGAGAGTGGTGAGTGCCTTGCATTGTCACCTCCTCAGGTTGTGGGCCCAGATCAGTTGTCAGTATCTGAGAAAAATCAGTCTTCTCCCTTTCTGGTCTCCTAATTTTGCACTCAAATCTCACATTGGAATTGGCAATGTTTTTGTGTAAAGGGCTAGATAGAGGCTGAAAAGAAACTTTGCTACAAGTAACAGTGAGATAAACACTGTAAGTGAAAGGGAGTTAAATGAGATAACAAAGCTGGACATGCTTATCACAGCATCAGAAAGCTTTGTCATTCTGGGGACTGCAGAGGCTGTGCTGGTGATTGAATTGCATCTGAGTAAAATTCCTCAGAGCAGCCAATGCCAGTGCAGCCACCCTCTCCTCTCATTCAGGATACCTGATTCTCTCAGGTTCCTGTCTTGGCTTTGACTCCAGACTCCAGATTCTCAGAGAAAGAGACAAACACTGGATGTGTACTATTGACCAGGTGAGAGGCATGGGGGATTTAAAGATGAATTAGAGCCTTTCTCTCAAGAAGCCTAGAGAAGAGAAAACCAGACTAAACTTCTATGTGAAGTGCTTTATATAACAGACATTTGTAAGTTTGTAAGGCCCAGTCCCTGAACAGTGGGGTGGGGGTGAAGGCAGTGGGGGTAATGAATGACTCCTAAAGGTCCTTTAGAAGTTAGTCACTTGCTGGATGAGAAGGGGGCAGAGCACCCATGCCTACTGAGAGATGGACAGCACGTGCATCATCGTGGAGGCATGAGAAAAGGATATTCAAATAATTTATTTTAGTAAAAGACTTCAGAATTTTGCTGGGGAACCAAGCAGGGAACAATCATACATCATTCAAATCCATCCTGTTATGTAGACAGAGGGAAGAACTGGGGGAGAGAAAAGAGCTAAGGTAGCAGAAATAACAGAAGTGGAGTAAGAAGGAACTGGAAGGAACCAGTCTGTGGAGATGGAGTCCAGTTTTCTCTACAAGAAAAGAATGAATGGGTTCTTGGTTGGGGAAAAGCATGAAGAGAAGGAATGAATGTGTTATAGTCTGAGCATCCAGTCATGTTTTGGACTAGATATCTTGGAGGCTTTCCTCACCATCTTGACCCTTGAAACAGGCCATTAGTGCTGAGCTGAGCTGGTAAGCAGCCGCAGCCCATGCTGTGGAGTCTATGATTAAAGAGGCCAGTGGGAGGCAGGTGGGGAGGACATGGTGGCTTGGATTTGAATCTCCCCAAGACTCACATGTTAAGACCCAGTTGCCAGCTGATGGAAACTGGGGGAAGCAATGAGATCAGGAGGGCTCTGACTCTACCAAGGGGGATGAGTCCCCTGATGAGATACTCTGATGTCATTCTTGGGAGCAATGGAAATGAGAACTAGGCCCTAAATGTGGAGGGTGGATCTATATCTGGCCCTGACCTGGTCCTCTCTGGTGTTTCCCTTCTGTCACTGCTGCCTAGTCACCACAAGAAGACTCCTCTCCCACATGCTATTTCTGCCTGGCCACCAGTGTAAGGCCATGGAGCCAGCTGGCCACAGACCAAAACCTCTGAGACCACGAGCCCAAGTAAACCCCTCCTCCTTCGTGCCATGTAGTTTGCCACAGCAATAGAAAGCTGACTAGCACATTAGGATGTGAGACTGTGTGAAGGGAAGTATTATAGTTTCTATGACCTGCCTTGGAAAAAGTGAACTCTAATTTCTCAGACTTGTTTTGTGGAGAAAGAGAGGTAGGAGGATGGATGAAAGGCAGAGAGACCTTGCTTCCAAACATGTTGAGAAGGTCATTGAGTGATGGCACACTGAGGTCTCTGGTGGAGCTGATGGGCTCTGCACTTGCCCCCCAGTTTAGCCACCTCAAGAAAGTCCACTTATATTATAAATCATTCCGGGTGGTCCATTGACACCATTCACCCTTGGCCCCAGGAAGGCCAATCTCTGTGTTCTAGGTGTGAGCTTTTAGAGCTGTCATAGGAACAGCAGATAAGACTGTGGGCCCACCACAGTCTGTAGAGCTGAGCCCGAGATGAGACCCTGGCACAGGCGATTCCTGTGAAGAGCACACCTGCAGTGAAATAAACAGAAGGAGCTTATGTGAGATGATAATATAGAATTGGGCTCTCTATGAGCTTGGCAGGGCCCTCCTTTATACCCAAAGGACCTAAATAAAGCCATAAACCTTTGGGTAGAGATTGGATTTATACAATCATGAAATGAAGGAACTCTCAGATAACCTTCCTATAATTCAGTGACAACCCAGAGGTGTTTAGTGGAAGGTCCTAGGGGTCCCGACATCAGTAGAGACTGCTCAAGATTTCCCAAATCAAGCCCCATCAAAGAAGGCATTCAATGGCCAATAGTTCAGTGCAGGCTGGATCCAGGTCAGCAAGAGAGTGAGAAGAAAGCCTTAAGACTTTGAAACCATGGACTACAATATGGAATTCTGAAAAGGGAGCCAATATGAGACAATATTACATGCAAGGTTTGTAGCAGATGAAGTTGGAAGTGACAGTGGGGTGATAAAAGTGTCCAGTGGGAAAGCTTGGAGGAGAAGCCAAGCCTGGAGAAGCGGACTTGGGAAAACCCTAAAGAGAAACAGTGGCACCAATGTATAGTTTCTCCCTTGTTGAGGTCTGTAGGAGTCTGCATTTATAATACCAGGAAAAAGTTATTGGTATTACAATAAATAATATTAATCTATCACTTTTAGTGCAATCCACTGTGGGAATAAAAAGACAAATGCATACATGTAGTTGTGGGAACTAAAGGGGTTCTAAAGCATAGTTAGACAATGGCTAGCCAGAACAAAAGCCTCGATCTGGTACCAAACCTGAGTTTATTAATTTGTAAAGGGGGATGGTGGCTTCGGGGTGGATGACTGTGAGGATGGCGAAAAGTACGTGAGTGCTGTGAGCAGGGCTGGGAGACACAGTAGCACCTCTGCAGTGTGCATAGGGGTATGCAGAAAGAGTAGCATGCATAATGCAGTGTGAGGAAGTAGTGTATGTTTTCGCATTGGTGCTTCAGCCTTTGTGTGTAGCCTTCATGCCCTAAGACAGCATGGGTTCTTTCTCGAGCTTCCCTGTGCCAACAGTGCAGTGTTACTTGCCAAGCTCACACACACCAGATAGGAGCTATAGGTGGGACATCACTGTCCTGGTGCATTGCTTTAAAGACTATGCTTAGCACCTCAGCTAGACCCATTTATGTTGCTTGAAACCAACCAAAGGGGTAAAGAAACACCCTTGCCAAATCTGTACATGAGATCTCAAGGGGTTGGAGCCAGGTTTAGCCCAAATGGAGACGAATGCTCTTCTTTCAAAGTGAGCTGTCCTGAGGATCCTTCATAATAACTCTTCTATGGTTTTACATTTAGAGGCTTTTTACAGCCTCTTCGTATCTCTGTGTTACATGTTCTTGATATCTGCCCAGACAGGGAGCACATAAGCCAGGGCAACAGGAATCATGAGAACTCAGACTTAGAGGGAGTTGAATGAGTCAAAGGCAGTCAGAGAAGCAGACAATTCATAGAGTGAGAGGCAGGGTTCCAGAGCCCAAATGTGCAATTGGGTTTAGGCCAGAAATTGGAGACCAAGAACTCAATCCCTGAAATCAGCAAGCACATCAAAACAGTGGATGAAAGACACCAGTTATGAAGGAAATCTGTACGTAAAGGTGAACTTTTTTTGCTCAGCATCCTCTTATGTACTTCCTGTTTAAGCAAGAAGTCATTCCTGGGAACAACCACATGGAGCCCTTATAGGGAAAACATAGTCTTGGTAAGGTAACCCAGGGTAAGGTTATATTGTTGGCTAGAGTGAGAAGTATGGGACTGAAAATGAATGTGGATCTTTATGAGTACTAATCTCCCATGAAGAAAGTACAAATAAATCTGAGCCTTGAGTTATTCACACATAATATATGAAAAATGGATTGTGGCTGACATCATAAAGAATCAAGGAAATAATATTGGAAAGGAACTTTGTAAAGGAAAAATGTACAGTGAAATTATTAGATAAATATTTGACACATTTGTTAAAGCAATGTCTAAAGACTAGATAGTTAATCTTACCATGAACCAAGCATTAACATGAGATACAGTATAGTATGCTTCTTGAGTTATATGTGAAACAATGTCATAGAAACACAAAGACTGATGAGAAATTTAGTTATGCTTTTCAAAAAATATTCTTATAGCTAAGCCTATTAGCCTTGTTTTTAAAAAGTGAGGGCTTTTTAAAATTAGACTTAGAAAAATTTAATGTTTAAACTATAATCTTTATCACAGTTTAGAAACAGACCTGAAGTGATATTCACATTTAGATCCTAGCCTTTACTATAAAGATGCTTTTTATCTTACTATGAAGATATAACTGTTTTCTATTTTTATGCAGATTAGAGAAATTGTTATAGAAGCATGTAGTCCAAAAGAGACTTGAAAGATTACCTAGCACTTGAATACCACTTTGAAAAGACATGGGGGGTTAGAATTAAAATAATACATGAAATTATGATAGCTCAGTCATGTATCTTTAAATATGAGCATCCTATAGTTTGCTTAATTTAAGAAATATGCATCCCATAATAGTATGAACATCAAAATGCTAAGGCAAAAAGAAAACTATTTTCTATATTTACTTCTAATTCAAATTCTAAGCTATTATTTAGCATTTGTTAAGTTTCAAAGTACTGAAAAAATATGATGACTTCTATCCCAAATTTCTAATTAGGTAGAAAAAGGTTATTAGTTTCTATGGTTCCTTGAGAAATAACATTTTGGCTAGTAGAAAAATAGCCTTAGTTTCTTTTAGCAAGATTCTTCATATTTTGATAGGGTTACCATTTTTGATTACTTTCTAATTCTTAAGGTTTAATTTTATAAATTACAAAAGGCAGTTCATTTCAGGAGATATTTATGGGAGCATGACAGAAAAAGAAGAAACTACCTCTTGCATTGCCACTGCATTCCTTTTTTTTTTTTTTTTTTTCTTTTTGTCTTTTTGAGACAGGGTCTCACTGTGCAGTTCAGGCTGGCCTTAAGCTCACTTTGTAGCTCAGGCTGGTCTTGAACTCACAACAATCCTCCTGCCTCAGCCTCCCTAGTGCTGGGATTACAGGCATGCACCACCATGCCTGGCTAAATCAAGCTGCCAGTCTTTTTTTTTTTTTTTTTTTTTTTTTTGTCGGAACTAGGGATTGAACTCAGGCCCTTGCGCTTGCCAGGGAAGCACTTATTCCACTGAGTCATCTCCCTGGCCCCCATCGTCTCCCTGGCCCCCGCTACTGCACTCCTTGATGTGTTATGTATGCTATAGATCCTGGAACAGCATTTAAAAAAAAATGTTTTGGTTTCTTTTCTGAAGCCAATCTGTTGCTGGATATTTTTACATGTAACAACCATATAGGTGTAAAATATGATAGAAAAATAGTCATTCTCACTCATGCCTTGATCCTAAAGTTGAGATTCAAATGAATTTTTGGTTCCTTGGTGAGTCACTTAATGGTGAGCTTTTGGGATTGTTCCCTGGAAGTCCCTGGAAAGCTCAAAGGGTGTAGGTTGATACTGTCTTTACAGATTAGGTTGCTGTGATCTAGAAATGAGATGGTCTTAAAATGCCTTGAATGAAACACAGATGAAACCCATGGACCCTTGGCGTTTGCTAGCGCATTATGGCCATTCTGTCTCCTTACCTCCATGTGGCTTGGAGCAATGCTGTCACTGGTGCCTGCAAAGCACGGGGCTGGGTACCAGGGTTGAGAGTGGGATGGTAAAAATTTGTGTTCTCCTCATTGTGGGCTTAGACAATGGCTTAAGGTACAATGGGGATCTTTTGCAATCTCTGATCAAGTCTCAGGCTATTTTTAATTTTTGTCTGCTCCTTAATTTTTGTCATCTCTCTGTGCATACTGAACAGAGCTATACTTCCCCTCACCAAGAAGCGGATGTGGGCACTGCTGGGAGGAAGAGGAAGGGCCCACAAGACGGCCTACAAAGGTGCTTTCCCTGCCCAACACTTGAGTCCTTCAGTGCTGCTCTCCTTTGGAAAGTAAAAGGCTGACCTGTAGCCACAGTTTGTCCTGAACATATTTCATAATTTTGTTTTCAGAAAATTAGGGCTTTTTTTCAGTGTATCTATTTGATAATTACCATCCCCTTCCATGGTTCTAGTCAGACTTTCAGAAAGAGTTTGATTTCCTTGTTTTGTTATTTTAAGATATATATATATATATATATATATATATATATATATATATATATATTATATAATACATTATGTATATATAATGTATTTAGTACTATAATGTCTCACTACACAGGTTGGACTCATAGTGATTCTCCTGTTTTCAGCCTCCCAAGTGCTGGGATTACAAGGTGCTTGCTACCACGCCCAGTCTCCATTACCATCTCATCACACCCTGGGGGCAGGGCTGGCAAGGCACTGTGGGGATTGAGCCCCGGTCTCTGAGCCTGCCTAAGCAGGTGTTTTAGTCCACTGAGCTATCTTGCCAGCCCTTAAGGCATGTATATTAAAAGATCTTTCTTTTGAGCTCATTCAAAAGGACTGTGAGGACCAAGGAGAGGGACAACGTTAAGTCCTTGGTAAACATTTAGAATGAGGTGGGTGATGGGACTCATAGGTAGAAAAACAGCCCATGACTGCGCTGAAAATCTAGGACAGCTAAGAACTGGGTCCCCTGAAATTGGGTTCATCTGTGATGTCTTACCTGGGGTATGTGTACAAACACCTTCTGTGCAGTGCCCGTCAAGTGTGACTGAGACAGAAACACATATTTGAGAAAAGCTGTGTCGGTGGCTCCCTGACGAAGTGGTGGGTTGGGCGAGGAGTGGTTGTGGTCTTCATAGGCTCCACTGCCGCTCTTCGTGACAGTCTTATTAGATAATGCTTCTCTACTTGGAAAGCATTTAGGCACCGTTCACGATACGATAGTTACCCCAGTGAAATGCTCAGCCCTTCGAAGGCTGGACCAAAAGCCTGCTGGTACAGTTTTGTAGAGCAGATGAAGGGGAAAGGAGGGGCGGGACAGGGCGGGGCTGGGCTGGGCTGGGGCCCAAGTGCAATGTAATGCAGGGCTCAGAGTACATAGCACAGAGCCACCTCCTGGCCACTGCCTTCTTTGGGAGTGAAAGGTGCAAACGGGGCTGCATTTCTAATAATTCGGCTACAGGCACCTTAGAAAGGACCACCCGCATCTTTTTTCCAATGATCCATTGGAAAGGAAGGACCGTTGTTAGCCATATTGAATGATAGGGAATCTGAAGCAGAGGTAACTTTTATTTATTCATGTTCCACCATGTGCTTTGAAGAATTTATTATTATTATTATTATTATTATTATTATTATTATTATTATTATTTAGTACAGGGTCTACAGGGTCTCACTACAAGGATCGGACTCGTAGTGATTCTCCTGCTTTCCGCCTCCCAAGCGTTGGGATTACAGGGGCGTGCCACTAAGCCCAGTCTCCATCGCCGGCTCAGCGTGTCCCTGGGCAGGGCTGGCAGAGCACACCCAGGATCGAACCCTGGGGCTTTAGTCCACTGAGCTCTCTGGCCGGCCCTAAAGAATTTAAATGGAGACAATTAAAACCCTTAATAGTAAATCTAAGGCAGAGCTGGAAAGAGCTACTAAATTTTTTTTTCTTCGAAATAACGTTTTTTTTTAATCTAAGAAAAGTACATGTAAGACAATTCATCACTGTGAAATAATTTTAAGCAGAGAGCAGTCCCTACCTTATTCTAAGTAGCTAGAATTAAAAGGAATCTTGACTACATCTGCATTTGGCCATGGTACATCTTCACTAGCCAAATGGTAAGAAATGTGTCAAGTTTATTTTCATTTATTAATTGTATTTGTATACCTTTATCTCTGCCTTTGCTCCAAACACAATCCAACATCTGAAGCATTTTTTCGGATTGCACACAGCTGTATGGGCGAGTGCTGGCAGGTTGTGCTTCAATCAGTATTGGCCACGGATGCCCGCCCATGTGCACTGGGGCTCTGGGAACAGTTAGCATCCACCCACAGAGGAAGCCCACGAACTTCTGGTGGTCAGTCTCTTTAAAAGTCCTGTTTCTCCTGAGCAGGGTTCTGTGCAGTTTTTTTGTCTTTCTCGAGGCACAGAGGTTCGGTTTTTGTGCTTTGCATAGGAGCTTCTCACCCACTTCCCCGGTTTCCCTTGTGTCTCCCTGTGGCCTCACCACCCACCAGTGGCTGGGCGTGACCTGAGGGTACTGCTCCCCCCACCCCTTATTTGCAGCCCACGTGAGCCCTTGTCCTGTCCAGGAGCATGATGATGTGCAAGGGTGCAGCTTTCCAGGCACATTCTTGTGACCACCAGCAGCAAACATGAAATTGCAATGGCAGGCCTTGAGGGTCCTCTCTAGTCAAACTGACATCCCCAGCTGCATTCATCTCCATGGAAACCCTGTGCAATGCATCTAAGCATTCAATTTTATCTGCTTATGTTAGGTGGTTCCTCAGGAAGATATTTCCAGTTTCCTCTGGTCATCTATTAATACATTCTTTTGGGGGTATTATTAATGCAAGCAGCATGTTTGGAGATTTCTTCGTGGATCAGGATACAGAAGGAGCTCTGAGGCCGCAGGACATGGATTCCTGAAGGGTCCAGTATCTTCACAGGGAAGGGTGATAAGGGTATATGACCACTGCCTTGTCCATCCACCAAGCTTACAGATCCTTTTATTTACAACCATAGTGTCTCAGGTTAGAGAGGAATCTTCAAGGGACTCTAGTCCAACCCCCTTAAGATGTGCCTTTGCCCCCAGGGTAGTTCAGCCCCCAAGCACATTCTTGGCCTCTCTGGGCTTCCTCTGATCTTCTTGGAATCTATTAGCCCTGTTTGCTAGATTGCATTCTTGGATAGGCCCACCTGTGCTTCTGCTAATCTTTCCCATGTAAACACTGTCAGACAGATTCATGTAAGCCCGGTCACACGACCTCCGCTGTGTGGCCACTTCGCTCTCGCTTCTCTTCCAGGCCTCTGTGCCTGGCAGAGCCCTGGCATGGCCAGCACATGGAGGGGAGGGGCAGAGCCAGTGAAGGGCTCCTGGGGGGGTGGGGCCACAGTAGGCAGCAGTAACTTCTGTTGGGCCCCTCTGGGATCAGGCGGGAGGCCATCCAGAAGGAGCAACTGGGACCGCCAGCCCCCTTCCCTCAGTGCATGTGGGGCATGTGGGGATAAGTCACAGCTGCAGCCTTACAAGGTCATAAGAAAACTACTGGGCTGAGGAGAGAAGGCTGAAGAGTCTGGGACAGCTATTGCTATGGCAGAATATTCATCATGCTGGGAATGGACACCAGCAGAGAGCCAGGCTGATCCCTGCTGAAGCCTTTAGCATGCTATTTAAGGATCCCAGGGGATGCCAGCAGCTAAACAAGTCACAGCCTCTGGCCAGGGCCTTCTCCCCAGCACTCCCCACTCCCACTCCCTGGCCAGCTCCACGCCCAGGGGACTTCAGAACTGAGCTCCCAGACAGCCCCTCACAGAGGCCTGGACACTTGGGGAAGGATGACACAGTGCTTGCTCTGGGCGTACTAAGTGGGAGAAAGGCAAAGAACATGGTGTGACCAGCACCCTGGCTGAGGCCCTGTGTCAGTGCTGAGTGCAGGGTGGGGGCTGTCAGTTCCTGCTGCAGCAGCCTGGCTACCAGGCCGCTGTCAGCACCCGCTGGCCCAGGTGCCAGAGAGCGAGCTGTGGCTGGTGTCCTAACAGAGCCCCTCCCTCTTGCTCCCTCCCTGACTCTCTATCTCCCTCATTATCCTGACTCCATCTCTCTGAGGTCAGAGTTCCTGTGTCATCATCCAGGCCTCTGTGGGCCACGATATTTAGCTTCTTGTCTCTGAATCACCTAGCTCTGTCCTTTGTCTCTGTCTGTCCCTCTTTCTGCCTCTGTGGGCACCTCTCTCCCTACTTTTTTTCTCCTACTTTTTTGTCTCTCTTTCACAGATTTACCAGCTACAACAGACAATCATAATACTAATACTAGAAATACTAATACAACTGATACTAGAATTTCACTAAATGTCTGCAATGTGCAGAGTATCAGATGGGACCTGGGGGATGACAGTGCACTATTGGTTGAGGAGTTCCCTAGCTAGATAGGCAATTTATCCAACACCTATTTGTCCAGGAAACATTTTTCAGGCATTACTATGTTCCAGGGCCAGCTGAGATTAGACATCGAATGAAAAAAAAACACCTTCCTGCACTCAGAAGCACATAATTGAGAGGGACAGATACATCCATGCAAAAAAGGGAATGGCATTTTCTATGCTGTGAAGAGGGACTGGGGGCCAGGCTTCTGAGCAGCCAGGGAAGAGCATTCCAGGGGAAGGCAATGTTGGTTCTGAGGAGCAGAGATGGAAAAGAGCCAGGAGAACGGTCATCCCAGGCTGCAGAGGTACCACAGAGGGTGGGTGGAGCAGTCGGCAGCTGGGCAGTATGCAGTGGCGCCATTACCTGTCTTCACAGTGGCCTCATCTGAGAGATGGGAAGGACAGAGTGCAGCTCAGTGGCTAGGGAAAAATGGGAGGTGGGAGTGTGTAGGAGCAGGAAAGGATGACAAGGCATGGTGTGTCTGAGAAAGCGGTGCTGCAGGATTGGACCATGGAGCTTATGGTTGGGGTGGGAGCGCAAGGAAGCATGCTGGAAAGGTGGATGGGGCCTGCGTGTACCCAGCCCACTTGTGTTGTGGGCCATGAGGAAGCACCAAAGGCTTTTCATGAAGGAGGGTTGAAAATCTAACTCTAGCAGCAAGATAGAGACCCACGAATCCTTCCAAGGTCCTTTGTCATGCCAGTGCTTTGTATGCAAGTTTATCATAAGGAAATAGTCAAGGACAAAAAGCTGTGTGAATAAATGAGCCTCCTAGGAATGTGACTTGAATATTCAGAAGTATTAAAATATGGTATATGCATGAAGTAGAATATGGTGTCACTACTAAGAAGACTGGGTGTTCACTGGTGCACTGACATGTACACTATGCTGATATGATAGATAAAACTTGACCAGCATGATACAGATGGGACCCCCTTTCCTTACAAGCAAACATGTATGCACACATATGTATATGGATGCGCACACAGAGGGGAATGTTTCTGAAGAGGTTTGTGGTTCACTGAACTTTTGTAGTGGTTGTGGGAGGTGGGTGAGACTATGGGTTCTTTGTTTTTCTTTTTATCTTTTACAAACAATGCTTTTAAAATTGAAGACAACAACAAAAGAAAAACATTCCAATTATGGTCCTGGGATATTTAGGAAGAGGAGTGGAATTCAGGACTGGGTGCTGGAGAATATGAAGGTCAAGAGTGAGCTGGAGGGCCGGGCAGATAACTCAGAGGACTAAAGCATCTGCCTAGGCAGATGCAGGGTCCGAGTTTGGATCCCCAGTGTGCTGTGCCAGCCCTGTCCCTGGGGTGTACTGAGACAGCGACTGAGACTGGGCATGGCGGCACATGCTTGTAATCCCAGCACTTGGGAGGCTGAAAACAGGAGGAACACTATGAGTCCAATCTGTGCAGTGAGACCCTGTACTAAATACAGTTTTTTAAAAAATGAATTGGACAAGATAAAGATTCAAGGGATGTCCAAGTTTTCTGACTTGGACCCCAGGCGGTCCATGGTGCCACTTTCAGGAGAGACAGGTTTGAAGAAGGTCAAGGTTCTGGTTCTTGACACCTTGAGTCTGAGATGCCTTAGAGATGCAGAGGTGGGGGAGGAGACATGGTTGGCAGGTTGGTTTGGGTCAAGGGAGAAGGGAGTCAGTCTGGAGCTGAGTATGGAAGAGCAGGAACAGGACTGCTGGCTGGAGCTGGTGGCCCGTAAACGTGCCTGGGGGACAAGGGTGGGGAGACAGCCAAGCTGGGAACTCAGCCCACTCCCCTTTATGACTCTCTCATTGAAGGGTGGCCCAGAAAGGGGCCCCAGCAGAGCCCACGGGCAACTGGACAGAGGAAGGAGCCCCATGTCTGCCAGGAGGCCCAAGCCAGAAGAGCTTTAAGGCGGAGTGATGGCTGTGTTCCTTGGCAGACCCTTAGTATCTTCCCAGGAGCATGGGGTGTGGATAATTTCACAGTCACATGCACCTACACACTTACCTTGGTGTTGGGAATCGGGAGTGAGAGAAGACTCAGAAGTCCTCAGAGGCTGTCAGGAAGGCCCCCTTCATGGAAAGACCCTGTTCCAAAGAAGGGAGGGGGAAGAGAAAGGAGGTCTCTCAGTCCTACAAACAAAAACAAATATTTTCAAGCCACTCTTTTCCCTGGAAGGAGTGGGACATGGAAGTGACCTTCTGCAGGACAGGAAGATAGATTTAATGTCATGCCCCCACTGCTCTGGTCTCTGGGAAGGTACAGAATTTGTGCAGTGCTTTCTGCGAGGATGTTCGAGGAGATGAAGCCACTGATTGCTGCTAGACATGAAGTAGAAGAAAAAAGGAGATAAGCAGAGCCCAAGCACAACTGGAGGGTGTCCCAGATAAGCTGCTCATCGTGAGGTCAGAGCTCAGGGCAGGTTAAGCCCTGGCAGTGCCAGGGCTGCTGACCCTGTTGCTGGGAGTCCAAGGTCTGGACTTAGGTCAGGATTCCTGTGCTATCATCCAGGCTCCTATGGGCCATGATATTTAGCTCTTCCTTGTCTCAGTGGCCTCATTTCAGGCAAATTGTAAGGGAGTCAGTCCTCAACACAGGAAATGCACTTGCACCCAGCATAGCACCTGGTGAGCCGGAGTTGCCAGGCAAGGTCAACTGTGAGTATCGTCCTTGTGGTCATCATTGTTATTTTTTATTTTGCTCTTTATTTGTAATTTGGGTTTCTCACATAAGAAAAATCATCCAACATTTAAGCTGTGTGTCTAATTTATTTTACAACATTATGGTCTCAAAGTGCATCCACTTTCCTAAGAATGACTTGGGGAAGGATTTTTTTTTTTGTCTAGTTATGGCTGCCTTAAGGGTGGGTGTGGTACAGCTTGTGGGACTGGGGATCGAACCATGGTCCCCTGCGCCTGACTGCATTTGCCCAAGTGGCACTTTAAACAACTGAGCTATAGGGCAAGCCCCCAACTTGAGAATTAATTTAAAAATGTGTCTTGGATGTGTGCAGTTCCAAACATTATGTACTGCAAACACATACTAATAAAAATAAAAATTCTAATGTTGTTATTCACACCTTTTATATAAGTCATTAAATGTTCATTCGTTCACTCAAAACACTTTTGTCCAGCACCTCCTGTGTGTCACTTGGTGACAGAAAAATGAGTGGGGCCCACCCATGAAGCATTTATAGTCTAGTGAGGGAAAGAGACGTCAAACATGTCTTCATTGCTGCAGTGAGCACTTTTTTGGCAGGGCTGTGTTCAAAACAAGGTCAGCCCAGAGGAGTGGATGATCTTTGGAGAAGTCAGAAAAAGCTATCATTACAGAATCTAAGTACTACCCTGGGCCTTAAAGAGCTGGGAGTGGCTCATTAGGTGACAGAAGGGGGAGGGAGGTAGTAGGAACATTCCAAGGCAGGGCATGCCAGTTGTAGAGATATGGAGATATGGCTAGTGGCAGCTTACATTCATGTCTTAATGCATTTATGCCATTTTGTTTTTCAGCTATGTGGCATTTAACTAAATCACTGAATCCCTGGTGGGCAGTTCCCAAGCCAAGGGGTAATCAATCGGACCAGTGTGATCTGATATGATGGATGTTTGTTTTCTTTTTTTTTACATTTTTAAAAATTTATTTATTTGTATTTTAACTTGAAGAGTCAAAAATAGAAGCAAAAACAAAGAGAAAAAAATGACATAAACAGGGTAACATATACATATGTTACAGATTTTCATAGCATGGATAGCTAAATATATATATATATATATATATATATATATATATATATATATATATATATAATTTTTTTAAATCAATCCAACACAGATCAGCAGTCCACAATAGAAGCAGGTTATCCACAGAAGTTATTCACTTGAGCCATTCACTGCTCATTATATTAATATGACTTTACTTTATATACCTCCATTTTTATACTTTTCTACTGGATGGTTAAGACCGAGTTAAAGCAAAACCTATATAACAAAAAATGTAACTTTTGTATCTGATAAGGTCAGTCAGGTACCCTCAGGGTTTTTCCTGTAACCTTGTACTATACTTTGTAGATCCCTTGTCAGTGTCAGCCTTGTGGATGAGTCATGGCCATTGCTTGACCAATTTTCTCTCTGTGGAAGCCTGAGAGAAAGTTTTCTCTCCATGTGACTCTCCTTAGGTACACTATACATCATCAGTCTCATTCCTCTGTGGTCCTATAATCTCCTTGATCAGAAAATTTGGGGCACTACTGAGTTACATGATGTTGCAGTACAAATTCTCCTCTGTCCTCAGTGTTTACTGACCTTGAAAGGCTAGGGCCAAAATGTTGGCTGACCTTGAAGCCTTTCTTTTTCTCCAATTTTTGATCTGCAAACTTATGTTATTACCCCTCCATAAGAGAAGTTTATTATTACCCTGCAACATATGTAGTTCAGTTTATCCATACTATTAGTCTAAATATCAGACATCATAGGCCTAACATGGAACATGTATTTTTCCATCAAGTACTGAGATACTAAACTCTAAGTCCATACAAAATATGAAGAAGAAAAACAAATTTAAAAAAATAGGAATGAACACTTATATAGGGTGTTTGTTTTCTATTGTGCAGACCAGGGACGCTCTTACCACCATTCTGCATGACCTCCGACCCCAGGATCACTTCAGTATCATTGGGTTTTCCAATCGGATCAAAGTGTGGAAGGACCACCTGGTACCAGTCACTCCTAGCAATGTCATTGATGGCAAATTCTACATTCACCTCATGTCGCCTAGTGGAGGTAAGCATGCTTCTTCCTTGCACGTCAGCTTGGACATGATAACAAGCTAATTTTCTGCCCAGAGCTGAAGATCAGGGAACTGAAGCTGATTACAGGAAAAGAGGTAACAGGTGAGAGCTTTCCCAGAAGTTTATGTTTCTCTAAATTCCAAATATCTAAATTCTCATCTCCAAGGCATCAAAATAAATTAGTCAAATTATAGGGGGGTGTGGATACCTGCTAGGTGTTTGGATGCTTTCCTAGCTTATCTTAGGTATCTGTAGAACAGAGCTTCTTTTGGTAACTTGTTCTTGGGCAGAGAATTAAAGGGAGATGGAGGATCCAGTGTTTTGTGTGGACGTCAGGCAGCCCTGCAGAACAGGCAGTCGTCCGTGTTTATCTGATCTGCACTGAGGGACCACATGGCTAAGGGACAATTGTGGACATAAAAGGGCTTTGGGAGGATGCTGAGCTCCAAGTCATTGCCCACTGGTCTTGATCGTGGTGCCCAGATAGTGTGCAGATTGGTGAGAGGACAGGAAAGGTCACAACTGTGCACCATGTAAGTTTCTTCAACTCAGGACCCTAGCCTTACATTCACAGGGCTAGTACAGGGGTCACTTAAGAGGTGTGCAGTGCTGGGGTACTTAGCGGGACCCAGCTGCTCCCTTTCTTAAAGCCCCTTGACAGAGACACTGTCTTCTGAAGCTGTCATCTTAGCTAATATCATTTTGATTATTTGGAAACAGTTGAAGCACATGGCTTACTTAGTCTTACCCCATTTGAGATTTTTTCCACTTTTATGTATTGTTTCCTATCCAAAACATTTGCTTTCTCAAATGAACTTCTTTTGGAACTTGTTCTTGCCTCACTGGTACTTAGGCTTACCATGGGATTTCTTTCCAATCTTCAAAAACAGTGTACTCTAAGAACTGTTTTATTATTTGATGAGAGAAAGGAAAGGTTAGATTTAATATTATATTTCTTGTCTCTGGCAGGAATCGGATAAGACTGTAGAGTACTAGAGGGAATAGATCCTCCTCTTCATCTCTGGCCCTAGCTCCTAGCCTAGTTACTGATGTACTGTGCACGCTCAACACATTTGCTAAATCGAACTTATTTGTGTGTCTGTGTTGGAGGGAGGTGCCAAATGGCTCCAGGAAGTAGCTGTTACACACTGTGTTCTTTTGGAATCCAAACCTTAGAAACCCTACTGGTTTCCTCTCTTTCTTGATCCACTGTGCAGGTGAAGAGCAGATTAATTTGCTTCTCTACAAAGTAGAACTTTAGGGTCAGAAGTGTGGATTATTGTGTGTGTGTGTGTGTGCATGTGTGTTTTAGTACTAGAAATCAAACTCATGACCTTATGCTTACAAGGCTGGCACTATGCCCCTGAGCTGTCTCCCCAGCCTGGAAGTGTATATTCTGAAGCCAGCCTGGATTTCGCCTACCATTAGCCAATTAACTTCCATCTGTCAGAGGACAGTAAAGGAACTGTTAAAATATTTGAAGTGTATGGACTGGCACTGGTGTGTAGGAAGTCCTCTCTATGATGTGGCCATTTCTACCCACCTAAGCTGTGCCCTTCCTGAGGTCCTGGGGCTCTGGATGGCATGGTCGGGCAGCCCTGGAGGTCTCTTCTTGCAGAGAAGGCCTCCCTGTTGCTGAGTGGCTGGGGAATGCCCCACCTTGATGTAGGTTCCATTGCAAGCCCCACAGCGCCTTTGGCACCTGTGTGCAATCAGCAAAGCTAAATCCATCCTTTGGCCCTGGCTCTCCTTGGCTCTGAAGAGGAGCGAGAGATTTGGCAATGCTTTTAAGTGCCAATTAACTGAATACAACACCTGCCAGTTAGTATGTGCTCACTCACCCAAGGGCATCGAGAAAGGAGAGTGGTGTTCTGAAAGGCAAATGAATGATTCCAAAGAAATGTTAAGGACTATTTCAGCTGTAGCTTTCACTTCTGTTTGGAATCTGAATGCATCTTAGCTGGAATTATAAGTATTTTTGTCACAAGCATGAACTTACCTAATTTTTTTTAAGCTAGAAATTCTAGAGGATTTAAAGTAACGAGGAAATGATCTGCCTTTTCAAATACTGCATTTTGCAGGTAGATAAATATCAATCTAGGCAGGATGGTAAGGGGTGATTAGGGTTCCAGAACTCCACATTTACTAAACATAATGAAGTTGGTGCTATGTTTTGGCATGCAAATTTAGCTCAAGCCATTAAAAAAATAAATTAAAATTTTTTGGTGTGTGAGTTTCTTCTCAAGCCACTGAGGCAGCGACTGAAGGATCTAGGCGCTCATGCTGATCAGCCCTGCTTGGTGGTGGTGGGGCAGCAGCAGCTCAGGTGGAGTAAAATTCTTGGCTAAGCTAGAAACTGCCCTTTACCTGGAGGCTCAGCCTCAACACCCCCCAACTCTCCATATACCAAGCGAGTCCATGCTTGCCACCTACTGCAGACGTTGTCATACAGCTTTAATCAGAGCTGCTGATGAGAAGCACCTTTCTAAAGGAAAACTTTTGGGGTTTCAGTAGTCCCTTCTGTCATGTGTTCTACTTATCAGAGCTGACCTGGAGGCACAGCAGGCGCAGGAAGGAGAGGTGATAAAGGGGCTGGCTAGTGTGTCAGTAGCATCCAGTGACATTTGAAGTCACCCAAGGTGGTCTAGATTTGTCCTCCCCAGCTCTCTTATTCTGGGTACCTTTCTTCTCTCTGCTATTCTTTCTCCCTTGAAGTTCCTGTGCCCAGCACTTTCCTGTTTTTTTCAAAGCCAGCCTCAGAAAAGGGGGCAGAAGCCATTAATTCTGGGGTACTCAAAACTCCTACTGAGATGTCATTGGCTACATGCAGCAGAAGGTTTTGACAGTGAAATTGTTGCATATTATTTATGTTCACATAGCGAACACTAACATTTTAGCTAAGATGAGGGCTCCATGCAGCTGTGGCCATGCGCTCTGGGTCAGAAGGTAGTGCAAAGGTGTGAGCCATCTTGTCTTATGTCCCACAGGCACAGACATCAATGGGGCCCTCCAGGCAGCCATCAAGCTCCTCAACAACTATGTGTCCCACAATGACATTGAAGACCGGAGTGTGTCCCTTGTCATCTTTCTGACGGATGGAAAGCCCACAGTAGGGGAGACACAAGCCTCCAAGATTCTCACCAATACCAAGGAGGCTGCCCAGGGTCAGATCTGCATCTTCAGTGTTGGCATTGGCAATGATGTGGACTTCAAGCTGCTGGAGAAACTGTCACTGGACAACTGTGGCATCACACGGCGCGTGCTTGAGGAGGAGAACGCGGGTGCACAGCTCATTGGGTTTGTTTTTCTTTTCAGAAAGGGGAGATGTTGTCTGAAGCTTCAGGAGGTCAGGTTCAATAGAAATTCAGACAGGACCGTGTTTTTTGTTTTTTTTGTTTTGGAGGATGCGTTCTTGCTATACCCTTTTTATTAACACTGGGGGTCGAACTTGGAACCTTGTGGTTGCTATGTAGGTGCTTAATCTGCTGAACTATCTCCTTGGCCCCTTGCTATACCTTCCATATCCTCAAAATGCTACTTTGTCACTGATCTCATCCTGGGTTTGGAAACTAGGCATATCGGGGTTCAAATTCTAGTCTTCTGTCTGTGCTTTAGTTTTCTCATCTGTAAAATGAGAATTGTAATTGGCTGACAGAATTTAAAGAAAGAATGTTTGTAACTGAGTGGTACAATGGCTCTTCCATATGAGGTGTTTACTGAGCTCCTATGGTTCTAATTGCCTTCTTGAGCACAGTTAAATGATTATCTTTTAATTTGGAAGGAAATTAGCCAGTGTAAACTAATGAGCAGTCAGATTCTTATTTTGAGGCAGAGAGTAAACCAGACTTCAAGTTTTCTAGCATGAAGGTGGCTTCTCTTGGATATTACAGTGCTAAACACAGTTTGTGGTTTTGCATCTAATGCAGTAGAGTGTCCACTTTCGGCTCAGTGTGCTGTGACATCATCTTCATTGCTTTATAATTTTTAAAAGTATTCTTGTACATGTTCATAGTAATTAATAACATTCATCACAGGGAGTTGGTACATATACACAACACATCTTAGTTCTTTTTCTTTTTTCTTTTTTTGGTACCAAGGATAGAACTCATGGCCTTGTGCTTGCCAGGCCAGTACGTATGTACTAAGCTGTCTTCCTCACCCACATCTTAATTCTTGACACAGTTGGCATATACTGTAAAGTAGAGGTGAGGTTGAGGTACATTTAGAGATGTTCAATGGCTATAACCAAAGAAATTCAGTGATGATAAATCTCATGGAAATTCTCATGTATATAGTGAAGACAGGTGTTTAGTGTGGAACTGGCCACCAGTTTTCTTCCAGAATTTTACAGGACACTTAAGTGAAAACAGAATTTATTTCCTAAATTGTAAAAGTCTTCAAAACCACACTCAGGCAGCAATGAATGTGCTATGTAACAGAACTGAGATATGTGAAGGGGTTCACAGTAAAAGTAATTACATAGAAACTGATGAGCTGCCCTGTTCATAGTACTAAAAATATTATCCACCGTAACACTGAAGACCTAAAATACATCCACATTTATGACACATCATCTCATGCGACCCTCACAAAGTCCTAAAACCTACTTATTTATTGCAAAATGCTGACACTGTAATTAACTTTAAAGACTGAGATTTTTAATTCAGATAAAACAACTCATGCATTAACTTTTTGTCTTAAAAGAAAAACAAATGACACGTACACCGTAGATTTACCCCACTAACCCAGGAGGTACTATTAGGGTAGACACTAAGCTGCCAAGTAGAGATGGCCAGGTGCAAAGGCTAATCCAAGACAGCCCTTTATTCCTTCCTCCTGGGTTAAGGGATCAGCTAAATTTTGCTTCGTGTAGTCATCAGACACTCACTTGGGTTCTTCCTAATTTGTTGCTCTGACTCACATACTTAGATATTATCCTTAATTGGAAGGTTGAAATTAAGGTCACTGTCATTCTACATTGAAGCCTCAGAGAAACAGAAAGAAAAGGAAAGCCAATTTTATTTAAAGCAAATGTCTTGGAAGTTGCACATATCACTTATCTTCCACTGGTAACATCATGGTCATGTGGCCAGGAAACATCTTTTGTAGGACATGTGATTTGTTAGAACACATGTACAAAAGAAAGTGAGAATGGAGTTGGAAACTACAGTCTGCCAAAGTAGTTCTGTACTGTCTGTGAACATCCGGATTTCATTCATGAATCAACTGTGCCATTCTCCAGGCACAGAGCAAGGGCGTGGTTGAGATGGAAGCTGAGCTGCACATCCTGTGCTGGGTAGACCTCTGGGAAGGCGATTTTGGTTGTGCCCTTACTGGGCAAGAAGCAGCCACATGACAAGACCACAAGAAAAGCTGTCAGAAACAAATACAGAATTAAGCAAAAGCAAGATGCCAAAGTCAAGATCAGGTCTCCCAAGTGACACTTAAAATGTATTTCTAACATCTGTTTGATTTTTAAGAGAAATGTTTTCAGGAGCCCTTTGAGAAGCTTAAGTGTACACAAGGGAAATGTATCATGAGTTGTGAGGGGAAACTTGAAATTGTATCACAGAGAGAATAATTCAAGAAATTAGATGTTGATTAGGCAGCATAAAAGGAAGACTTACAGAGACACAGCCATGTCTTTGGAGCATCTAAGTGACTGTTGTGTTAGAGATGGCTAGACTCATTCTCTATTGCCCCTACATTCTCTATTGCTTCTACAGAAGAACACTGTAGAAATTTCAGGAAGAACTTGACCAGAGCTAAGGTTGTTCTCTCTCATCATCAGAGCAGTTGATAGAGTGGTTCAGGAGCCCAGTGAGAACGTAAATGCCTTCTCACTGGAGGAATCTGAGGCTCAGCATCCTCTGTCACGATTGTGCTGGGGACTGACGGACTTGATTACTCCAGTCAGCTCAGCCCTATGAGGGTGTCACTTGCTTCAGGACAGTCCTTCTTGCTGCCAGTCATGCCTGATTCTCTCTCTGTTCCTCCCCTGCAGGTTCTATGATGAGATCAGGACCCCTCTGCTTTCTGACATCCGCATCGATTATCCCTCTGGCTTAGTGGAGCATGTCACCAAAACTGTGTTCCCCAACTACTTCAACGGCTCTGAGATTGTTATTGCTGGGAAGCTGGTGGACAGGAAGACAGATCAGCTGCATGTGCAGGTCACTGCAAGCAACAGTAAGAAATTTGTCATCCTAAAGACAGATGTGCATGTGGAGCCTCAGAAGGTGAGGAATGGTGTCCCAGGAAGCCCCAGTTCCACGGGTGATGGCGAGGAGGACCCCAACCACATTGAGCATGTCTGGAGTTACCTCACTGTGAAGGAGCTGCGGAGTTCCTGGCTGCAGAGTGACAATGAGCAGGAGAAGGAGAGGCTGAGGCAAAAGGCACAGGACCTGGCCGTGCGCTACCACTTCCTCACTCCCTTCACCTCCATGAAGCTGAGGAGACCGGTGCTTCAGGAGGACACACTGGAGGTCACCCAGGGCATGTCTGCTGCAACAGGCCCTGAAACAGTGATGCAGAGCCTTCGGGGATCCACCACACAGCCAGGTAGTGCAGCTCCTGCGTGGCCAGGTTGACCTGGGCCTGAGTGTTTCTTCTGGCACTTTGTAAGCCCACAGCGGCCTCAGAAGGAATCTTTTATTTTATGATATTATAATTTTTATAAATAAGGACCCTGCAGCAGGTAGTCTTCAGAAAGTATGTGGAAACATGGCCTTGGGTTGTTATAAACTGTGGCTCTCAAAGGAAGTGAAAGCAAAGTATGTGGGCTGTGAAAGATGGCCAGTGGCCAACTAGTCACCAAGTCATCCCTAAATCCAGCTACAGCCACACATCATGCACAACTGGGGGCACCAGGATGAACACATAGATACAAATATTATGGTTTTAAGTGCCTGTTTACATTTTTTTCAGACTTCAGAATTGGGCCAGTGAGATAGCTCAGCAATCTAAAGCCCTGCTTAGGCAGGAACAGGGGACCAAATTTCGATACACCACCACCACATACCACTGCCAGCCCTGCCTTCAGGGCAGTTGAGCAGGCCAAAAAGAAAAAAAAAACTTCAGAGTTAGGTTATTTCATGTGTAAATTGTTTTTACTTTTTTTCCCCCCATTTTATTGAACAAATAGCAATGAGACAGTTTCAAATCAAATTAGTAGGACAGATTCAATAATTAATACAGTGCATATTGTTTTCTTAGTGGTTATTTATTGTACAAGGTACAGACATGGTATTCTATTTACAAAGACTATTAGAGCAGATACCTCTATTCATTGAATTAAGAGAATGTAGCTGTATACCTATCTTTTTTTTTAAAGCTGAATTATAGTACAGTTTCAATAATTAATACCTTTTACAATGTTATCTTCCTAGTGGTTATCCATAGCACCAGAAGCAGACAGGATATCCTGTCCAAACACTATTAGTGCAAATCTTGCTTCTCATAGAATTA